>OZ023316.1:10394481-10417225 GCA_964007375.1 Ophion obscuratus | reverse complement strand
AGAGAGAGAGAGAGAGAGAGAGAGAGAGAGAGAGAGAGAGAGAGAGAGAGAGAGAGAGAGAGAGAGAGAGCAGTTTGTCAAGCAGTGTTAGAAGGACCGGGATCTTCTGCGCTCACTCATCAAATAAGCTCTCCGTCTTTTTCTCGTGAGGCTCCGCGCGCACATAACGATTCTTATAATCACCCTACTACTCTCAATTCACAACTATGAGGGCGGCACTCGTGAGCCAGACGTAATAGGCATAGGGGCTGCCCTGCACCCTCTTTTTTCACTTCGCATACGACACGGGTATCGAGCAAGGCGGCTGTACATATCCCCAGTACACCGTCGTGTGCTCGCTCGCTCTTTTATCTTCCGTCACGGAGCTTACACATCTATTACTCTCTATCCCTTCTTGCCTTTCCCATTTACAGCAAACCAGTCGGACGAGAATTTTAATACACCCCCGATGGACGAAGAACAACTCTTTTTCATCCTTCTTTCGTGAGAAACTATTTTCCCTTCAGGAACCCTTTTTCCAGTTTGGACACGCTTCCTGTTTCCAATAAACGGAATGTTATATGGATCTCTATGGATATGCACCTACATAAAAAACGATCATTACAAGAAAATCGACGAGAACATGACTTTACTGTACCATCGAAAGTATGCGTACAGTTGGTTCGGTGCAATGCAAAACGCAATGTTCATAGGATAGTGGTGGTTTTTGTCTTACAAATTACGAGCTAGGCAGAGACATATGCAACTTATATCTAGATGGTAAAATACCCAATAGTACCCGCCATCGATAATAAATTACACAGCGTACAGTAAATACATTGACTTCTTGTTTAGTTTCTCGGTGTCATCGGGATTTCGTCTTTTCAGTTTTAATTCAGCCATGCATGCGATATTCCTACCCTTGTGGATTCTAAAGACAAAATGTACCGTTTCTGCAGACAAAAAATAGGTTTGGTGAGTTGGTGGGCAGGGGGGGGGCTTTTTTTTGTATCGCGGCATTCTTTACGTTCCTCACCTCGAGGCCTGCATATTATACAGGGTGTCCCAGAACTCAACGTCAAGCCGAAACGGGTTGACAGGATTGATTGTAACCATCATGAGAAAAATCAGAAAAAAATCTATCCCATGCAGTTTGAAAATTATGGGCATTTAAGAAAAACCTAGAAATTTGGTCAAACTGTAACCACTTTTCGGTTATTGTGGTTAATTTGTATTATTTTTGTTCATTTAAACTTTGGAACCGTAACCCTAAATAACATTTCTAGAATCACAGTCAAAAATAATGACACAATTGCCCCAAGTTTCCTAGAATTAAGACTATTTGTTAAAATATGAATTTAAAATTTTTTAAATTTGTCTACGTTGAAAGGCCCTGCTTTAAAAAAAAAGTACTAGAGTGCCTTGGCAAGTGCCATTAAAAGTTGGCGCATTTAATCAGGATTGTAAAATGGTACAATACTTGTTAGTTTCATACTAAAAAAAAACGAGTAAAAAAATTAAAACCTCAAGTAACCCGATTTTTGCTAACCCATTTTACTCAGTTAAAATGTTTTTTATTCGCACAAGCTCTTGGTAGGTTCTTAATTTTACGGCAAAATGATGAGAGAGATGGATAGTGGACATGTTTGCCATGAGTGAGAGAGACAGATAGTGACGCCACTTTTACCAAAGTCAACAAAAGTAAGTGAAATTAATAAAATAATGAAAAATCTTGACCTAGTTTAGGTTTATTGGAATAAAAGTCAGATACAGAGGGAAATAACATTTTTTATTACAGTAAATGTTCAAATTGTTTGCCATCAGCCTCAATACACGCCCTACATCTTCTTAAAAAAGATCTACTTATTAGCCGGGTATATCCTCGAGAGTTGATGTCCTTAGCAGCTTGAGAAATTCGTTCACGCAGCTCGGCTACGCTCTCAATGGGCTTTGAATAAACTTTTTCTTTGAGAACGCCCCAATAAAAAAAATCCAGGGGATTTAAATCTGGGGAACGGGCTGGCCACGAGATAGTGCCTGAACGTCCAATCCACCTTCCCGGATATTCCTGGTCAAGGAAATCTCTTACTTGCACTGCGTAATGCGCTGGGCAGCCATCTTGTTGATACCACATGTGGCGACGATCTGTCAGTGGTACGTCCTCTAACAAAGTTGGTAAATTTTCTCGTAAAAAATGTAGGTAATTCGTGCCATTCAAGTTCTCAGGCAGCTCAAAAGGCCCAACAATTTTGCCGTTTAAAATTCCGGTCCACAGGTTTACTTTAAAGCGATACTGGGATCTGTCTTCTCGCATTAAATGTGGATTCTCCACATGCCACTCGTGAAAATTGTGTAAGTTTATGTAACCATCTTTTTTAAATGTAGATTCATCTGACCAGAGAATTTTTTGGATACATTGGGGATTTTCATTATGCCTCTGTAGCATTGTTCTACAAAATGAAATCCTTTCAGGATAATCTCGAGAGAGAAGACTTTGAACTCATTGTACGTGAAACGGATGCATTTCGGCTCTTTGTAAAATACGATGTGCTGTGCTTTTGGGTATTCCCGTTCTTTCTTCAATTACACGAACGGAAATACTTGGGTCATCTGCGACCGCTTGCAACACTTCTTCCTCGTAAGGGAAGCGAGGTCTACCTCCAGCCCGTATTTGATTCGGGAAATGGCCGCCCTCCGTGAGTGAACGGTGCACTTTAATAAACACGCGGTAATCCGGATAGCGCTTTAAATTTGGATATCTTTCACGATAAAGCTTAGCGGCGGCACTTGCGTTGCATCTGCATTCCCCATAAATTAGGTGCATGTTCGCATATTCTTGCGAATTGTAGCGCGTAGGCATGGTAGATAACAAGGATGCCAACACAAAAATCCAAGTACAATAAGAGAAGCCAAAGTTGCCGGTACTAAATCAATACAAGCATATACGGAAAGGTGCGGCGCAGTAGACGAATAGCGAAACGTACTAACTGGTGTCAGACTGGTAGCGTAGCCATTTGCTTGGTATGGCGTCTGTATCTGTTTCATTCGTACTCGTTTAAACGACGCATCTCCGTCTCACTGCGTGGCGTCACTATCTGTCTCGCTCACTTATGGCAAACATGTCCACTATCCATCTTTCTCATCATTTTGCCGTAAAATTAAGAACCTACCAAGAGCTTGTGCGAATAAAAAACATTTTAACTGAGTAAAATGGGTTAGCATAAATCGGGTTGCTTGAGGTTTTAATTTTTTTACTCGTTTTTTTTAGTATGAAACTAACAAGTATTGTACCATTTTACAATCCTGATTAAATGCGCCAACTTTTAATGGCACTTGCCAAGGCACTCTAGTACTTTTTTTTTTAAAGCAGGGCCATTCAAAGTAGACAAATTAAAAAAAAAATTTAATTCATATTTTAACAAATAGTCTTAATTCTAGGAAAATTGGGGCAATTGTGTCATTATTTTTTACTGTGATTCTAGAAATGTTATTTAGGGTTACGGTTCCAAAGTTTAAATGAACAAAAATAATAAAAATTAACCACAGTAACCGAAAAATGGTCACAGTTTGACCAAATTTCTAAGTTTTTCTTAAATGCCCATGATTTTCAAACTGCATGGGATAGATTTTTTTCTGATTTTTCTCATGATGGTTACAATCAATCCTGTCACCCCGTTTCGGCTTGTATATGTAGTATGAAGAAGGGGTGGGAAGTTCTACACCGGCTGAAGGTATGCTCGATGTGCGGGGACTCAAAGAGGATGAACAAAGCTACGGAGTTGCCCTAGTCCGAGCACTCGCCACCCTCTGTGAGCGTACACAAATTGCGTATCGCAAAATTTCTCAATTTGTCACCCCTCCCCCCCGCGTTATGGGAGCTAACGCCTGGACGGATCCCCTCCCCTCCATTCCGTTACGTAACGAGTGGTTTCTCGGCAATAATTGCGATTTATTTCATAGACATAACTAATTATGAAAGGATCGGGTTTAAGCTCACTTAATGATGTATTTATTCATCTAGTTTCATACCAATTTTTATACAATAAAAAAAATGAACCGAGATATATGCCATGATTTGACGACGAAAAAAATGTCTCTTCATTGCTCCATCGATATTTTTGTAAAACGTTATTGGAAGGTAAAAACTCGGAAATTTATCGATATCTATACAAATGTAGCTATCATTATGCGTAGCTGTTCTTTTATTTTGGTTTTCTTTTAAATGCCGACAGTTTGTGCATTTTTTCTATTTCCAAGGCTCTTTTTTGTATTTAAGCAGTCTTTGAAAATAGTAAATATTAAAATTTAAAAATCGGCTACGTACAACCTTATTGCAATTACAAAAGTGCTAAACAAAAAAATTGAAAATCGGTTGATAAGATTTTGAGTATTCGCTGGGACAAGGTCGAAAAAAGTAGTTTCGAGAAAAACGCCTTCAAAGTTTTCGTTCCGTTTTTATTTATATAAAGTTATGTTTTTTCTAAAAGATTGATACTTACATTGAAGTATCTGGTCGCGGGCGATATGACGGTTCTTTATCGTCATTATATTTCTTAAAATAATAAGGGCCTTTACCAATTGTGGACGATGCCACACTTGTAGGGACTGAGGGCACTCACCGGTCGCGCTACCTGTTCTCACTAAAGAGACTGTAACTCCGTCAATTTTCGGACTTGTGACTACAAATGTTGCCAACATATTATTCAATATATGTATACTCAAAAAAACGTTTGGTACCGTCAAAAAAAAAATGGTTTGAATCAACCAAATCCTGCAGTTGCGGGTGGCGAACGCTATGAACGATTGAATTGACTGCGAGATTTGGTTGAATTACAAATATATATTTATTTCCGGCAACCAACCTTCTTCTTGATCCAAAAACGCACGGAGTACTTTCAATTCTAATTCCGGTGGTCTGTAACCAAACTTTATTTGAACATACTGAACGGTTGGGTCGGTAATATCTCCCTTAAAAGCATTTTCAAAATATATAGTTCAACGAAAAATATATACAGTTGAATGAAACATGTGTGCATTTAATGAATTGCAGAGCATATTTCAGTCAATACATAATATTTTTGATAAAAGTTCATATATAGTCCGTACAACTGAAGATATGTTTTAAAAGAAAACCCCCCAACGCTGCTATAGTCGATCCAACTATATGTTGGTTTGCCCTGATTGACGGAGTAGGTTCTGACAACTGATATTATAACATAGTTAAAGCTGCATACAGTAAGTTCAATAAAAAATGGTTTGACACCCATCGAATAAATGGCCTTAGCAATCCTTCAATACTTATGCACTTGGTGAACACGCAACGTTAAATGAAACTCACCGGCTTCCACTAAATTTACTATCAACACCCGAGAGACGCCGTACAATGTTTTTCTCGAAGGATAGTACGCAGCGTGACAACAATGGCGGACAAAAAGAAATGACGATCATACAGCTACCTCGAAATGTAGAAACAAGCGATCGAAGTCCCCAATCTATCAAGATGTCTTCTACTTCGCACATTTTATGTTTTCGATGTGAATCGTCTCACAAAACTTATCACAATGAATATTGTAGTTTTCTACACGCTCACAGGGGAGATGCACGTCAACAGCCAGAAGAGCAGACGTGAACAGTCGGGAGTCGAAAGGGCGATCGTAGCGCTGTTTGTCCATGCATCTGAAACTACCAGGTGTGTAAGTATGAAACCGGAATTTGCCCATAGGTGGCGCTAGATGTCGATGCAGGTACCGACACATCACGTCAGCGGTGTCTTGTTATTGTATTGATATCCGACAAAGATTTCCAACTCACGATAACACGAGTATCATTCAGTAGCATTAGTTTATTAGAGATAAACATGTCGAGTTTTGTGCCAACAAATTACGATTTGCCGACAGCACTACTTTTCTATTTTCATCTGAAGAAAACCGCAGCCGAATCGCATCGAATGCTTGTGGAGGCGTTTGGTAAGCATGCTCTCGGTAAAACACAATGTTTCGAGTGGTTCAAACGGTTCAAAAGTGGCGATTTTGACGTGAGGAACGAAGAACGTGGAAGACCACCGAAAAAGTTTGAAGACGCTGACCTGCAAGCCTTGTTGGACGAAGACGACGCTCAAACACAACAACAACTGGCGGATCTACCTACGGTAATGATATGATACTTTGTATCATATCATTATAATAAACGTGTTTTTTGTGTACAAAAATTCCGGTTTCATACTTACACACCTGGTACACTGATTCGCCATTTCCACTAAAACTAATCGCTCACAGCGATCGAACAGAGCGCACCCGTGGTCGGATTTGCCAAATAAAGTCGTTATCTAGAAATCGTGCCGGGAAAAAAGTGATCGATTGCATCCACAAGAACTCAAGTAGCAATAGCAATCAATAACTTTAACCCATTAATGCCCAAGAATCGCGATTTTTTCTTTCATTTTCAAGCCAGATTTTTATTATATAAAAAAAATAATAAAAAATGAAGAGATACGTTCCCAAGTATTTTCGAGGGTGCTCTTTCAGAATCTGGGGTCAAAATCGGGTTTTGTCCATTAGGAAAAAAAAATATGGCGGCTTGTAAACAAAAAAAACAGGAAAAATCGATGACATTTTTTTCAAATTTTTTTTTTCACATCGAAGCCGTCGAAAAGCCCGGTTTTTTTTTCAACCATGGGTGCATAGAATAGTGACGATTGAACAATCCATTTTTTTAATTCGTCGTTGTCAACATTTTCATCCCCAAAATGGCGCTTTTCACCCCCTGAGTGACACGAAAAATGTTACGCTCGGTGTCCCAAATGAAAAGTAGTTGGATTTGGACGAAAATTGGTACTGAAAGGGTTTTGAGGTCGCTGATTACGATTCTGTTCTCAAAATTCCGAAATTCAAAATGGCCGATCCAATATGGCGGACACAAATGCAAAAGTTCATTTGAAGTGGATAAAACGTGGCACTCGGGGATTTTCGAGGTCGCTGATTATGATTCTGCTCTCAAAATTCCGAAATTAAAAATGGCGGATCCAATATGGCGGACACAAATGCAAAAGTTCATTTGAATTGGATAAAACATGGCACTCTGGAGTTTTCGAGTTCGCTGATTATGATTCTGCTCTCAAAATTCCGAAATTCAAAATGGCGGATCCAATATGGCGAACACAAATGCAAAAGTTCATTTGAATTGGATAAAACGTGGCACTCAGGGGTTTTCGAGGTCGCTGATTATGATTCTGCTCTCAAAATTCCGAAATTCAAATTGGCGGCTCCAATATGGCGGACACAAATGCAAAAGTTCATTTGAATTGGATAAAACGTGGCACTCGGGGGTTATCAAGGTCGCTGATTATGATTTTGCTCTCCAAATTCCGAAATTAAAAATGGCGGATTCAATATGGCGGACACAAATGCAAAAGTTCATTTGAATTGGATAAAACTTGGCACTCAGGGGTTTTCGAGGTCGCTGATTATGATTTTGCTCTCAAAATTCCGGAATTCAAAATGGCGGATCCAATGTGGCGGACACAAATGCAAAAGTTCATTTGAATTGGATAAAACGTGGCACTCGGGGGTTTTCGAGGTCGCTGATTATAATTCTGCTCTCAAAATTCCGAAATTAAAAATGGCGGATCCAATATGGCGGACACAAATGCAAAAGTTCATTTGTATCGGATGGAATGTGGCACTCGGGGCTTTGCGAGGTCGCTGATTACAAGAAAGTTCGACAGCCTTTGGGTATTTAAATACCTGAAAATACCAGGTATTTAAATACCCAAAGGCTGTCGAATTTTGAGAGCAGAATCATAATCAGCGACCTCGAAAACCCCCGAGTGCCACGTTTTATCCAATTCAAATGAACTTTTGCATTTGTGTCCGTCATATTGCATCCGCCATTTTGAATTTCGTAACTTTGAGAGCAGAATCATAATCAGCGACCTCGAAAACCCCCGCGTGCCACGTTTTATCCAATTCAATGAACGTTTGCATTTGTGTCCGCCATATTGGATCCGCCATTTTGACTTTCGGAATTTTGAGAGCAGAATCATAATCAGCGACCTCGAAAACCCCTGAGTGCCACGTTTTATCCAATTCAAATGAACTTTTGCAGTTGTGTCCGCCATATTGGATCCGCCATTTTTAATTTCGTAATTTTGAAAGCAGAATCATAATCAGTGACCTCGAAAACCTCCGAGTGCCATGTTTTATCCAATTCAAATGAACTTTTGCATTTGTGTCAGCCATATTGGATCCGCCATTTTTAATTTCGGAATTTTGAGAGCGGAATCATAATCAGCGACCTCGAAAACCCCCGAGTGCCACGTTTTATCCATTTGAAATGAACTTTTGCATTTGTGTCCGCCATATTGGATCGGCCATTTTGAATTTCGGAATTTTGAGAACAGAATCGTAATCAGGGACCTCAAAAACCTCCGAGTACCAATTTTCGTCCAAATCCAACTACTTTTCATTTGGGACACCGAGCGTGAAATTTTTCGTGTCACTCAGGGGGTGAAAAGCGCCATTTTGGGGTTGAAAATGTTGACGACGAATTTAAAAAATTGATTGTTCAATCGTCACTATTCTATGCGCCCATGGTTGAAAAAAAAACCGGACTTTTCGACGGCTTCGAGGTGAAAAAAAAATTTGAAAAAAAAGTGTCATCGATTTTTCCTATTTTTTTTTGTTTAAAAGCCGCCATATTTTTTTTCCTAATGGACAAAACTAGATTTTGACCCCAGATTCTGAAAGAGCACCCCCGAAAATACTAGGGAACGTATCTCTTCATTTTTTATGATTTTTTTTATATAATAAAAATCTGGCTTGAAAATGAAGGAAAAAATTGCGATTCTTGGGCGTTAATGGGTTAATTAAATCATTTGTTTCAATTAACTTATTCAATTGTAGAACCGACCATCATTCGCTTTATGCGTAATAATTAATTCAGTTGGAAAATGTAGTTTATTGGCCAATATAATGACCAAATATAAAGTTCAAATAAAACGCAAATTACTTGTATGAACTCCGATGTACTTAATCTAACCCGTTAGATGGGAGATATTGCTATTTTCACATGATAATTTGGTTGTTTCAACTAAACTGGCTTTGTCACTTGAATCGAATTGTATTTCAAGCGAGTAAAATTAGGTTGCTTCAACTAAATATACATAGTTGGTATTACCAAACGTTTTTCTGAGTGTATATGATTAATTGGCGCTCCACGGATGTAGTCTTCCCGAAATTCATTTAGACTTGACGTTATACATTTCGGTTTGAACTATAAACAATCAAATGCTTCCTATTATAGTAGTGGGCTAACAACTACCTATGCTAGTTTGATCTTTGTCTTTCATAGAACTACAAATTTCAAGCGATTGCGGCATTAAACAATAATATTTTTGTAACATCATGCGATTTCTGCTCCACAGAATTCGATTGCTTGTGAATATTTGATTCATCGTTCTGTCGACCGAAGCAAACTCGTTTCTTCTGAATCAAAAAGTGAAAGTGGCAGAGTGAATATAGCACGCATTATCGAAATTCAACTAAAGGGAAATTGAATGAGTCTATTAAAGTCTCGAAATTACTTCCCGCACGAGAGCAAAGATAGGGAGAGACGAAAAAGAGAGTGTGCGATTTTTGACTGGTATTAAGTTTGCAGAGGTGATTTCCCAATGTCGACGACGGTGCTCCGTGAAGCATTTTTTTATCGCACCAAATCTAATTGGAAGAGGGTGCCTTAAACTCAAACTCAGCGCTCTCTCACCTCTTGCCCATCTACCCCATTTCGTTCCACGTTTTCTTTCCCCTCGGCGACGGGCAAACGCGATTAGGGCCACGTAGCTGTTGTAAATGATTAGTACTTTTTTGTCGATTTGTTTGGCATATCGTTTCAAGCCTTGCGCTCTCAGCAACATTTCCGCCCAAGATTTCCATAATTTTTTAAGTCTACACCCCCTCTCTTCCTGCCCGTCATCTCGCTCGCTCTCTCTACTATAGCTGCCCAACGATATTTTCAACCGACTTATTTCGTTAAGTACACGAAACAAATTACTCTTTTTCGACGATCTCGCGGTTAAATTCACTCAACACTATTTCCCGCTTTATTTAAATTCGTGTTTAATTTTCTCCGCGGAGTCGCAGACGGCAGGATTTTCTTCGTAATTTCTCGCTAGGTATTTGAGAACGTGCATACAGCCAAGTGTTAGCAAACCACAGATGCATTGTGAAAAGCGTAGACGATATTGAACTGCACTCGGAAAAACGTTTGGTACCGCAAAAAAAAAAAATGGTTTGAATCCACCAAATCCTGCAGTTGCGGGTGGCAAACGACATGAACGATTCAATTGACTGCGCGATTTGGTTGAATTACAAATATATATTTATTTCCGGCAACCAAACTTCTTCTTGATCCAAAAACGCATAGAGTACTTCCAACTCTAATTCCGGTATCCTGAAACCAAACTTCATTTGAACATACTGAACGGTTGGGTCGGTAATCTCTCCCTTAAAAGCATTTTTAAAATATATAGTTCAACGAAAAACATATACAGTAGAATGAAACATGTGTGCATTGAATGAATTGCAGAGCAAATTTGAGTCAATAGATAATATTTTTGATAAAAGTTCATACACTCAGAACTATACGTTTCACAAATATACGTTTAGCAATACCAACTATGTATATTTAGTTGAAACAATTTTGCTTGAAGCAACCTAATTTTACTCGCTTGAAATACAATTCGATTCAAGTGACAAAGCCAGTTTAGTTGAAACAACCAAATGATCATGTCGAAATAGCAATATCTCCCTGGCCATATAATAGGTTGGATTAACTACATCGGAGTTCATACAAGTAATCCGCGTGTTATTTGAACTTTATATTTGGTCGTTATATTGGCCAATAAACTACATTTTCCAACTGAATTAATTATTACGCGTAAAGCGAATGATGGTTGGCTCTACAATTGAATAAGTTAATTGAAACAAATGACTTAATTAAAGTTACTTCGAGGTAAGACCGTGTTTTCTTTCTTCTACGATGTGCATATTTTTCAGCTATTGATTGCTATTGCTACTTAAGTTCTTGTAGATGCAATCGATCACTTTTTTCCCGGCACGATTTCTAGATAACGACTTTATTTGGCAAATCTGACCACGGGCGCGCTCTGTTCGATCGCTGTGAGTGATTAGTTACCCAGCTAACCACGTACCGCAAATGTACCGCTCATCTGGAGTGTGCGTACGGTACTGGTACATTACCGGTACGCCGTACGGTACCCTGTACCGCCAATTTACTAATACGGTATCAGTACAGTATCGCCACCGTAGAGCCACTGTGCACTGCAGTACGGTGTAATTCTACGGTAGCGATACCGTGGAGGTACGACTACGCTGCTATTCCGTACCCGTACATTACAGTATCCGTACATTGCCGGTACTGTAGGACACTGCGTACTCCACGTTTGCGGTATGCTGTACTAATGGTACGCTTGGTTAACTGGGTAGTGGAAATCGCGAATCAGTGTAGTTTCAGATGCATGCACGAACAGCGCTACGATCACCCTTTCGACTCCCGGCTGTTCACGTCTTCTCTTCTGGCTGTTGACGTGCATCTCCCCTGTGAGCGTGTAGAAAACTACAATATTCATTGTGATAAGATTTGTGAGACGATTTACATCGAAAACATAAAAATGTGCGAAGTAGAAGACATCTTGATAGATTGGGGACTTCGATCGCTTGTTTCTACATTTCGAGGAAAGTGTACGATCGTAATTTCTTTTTGTCCGCCATTGTTGTCACGCTGCGTGCTATCCTTCGAGAAAAACATTGTACAGCGTCTCCCGGGTGTGGATAGTAAATTTAGTGGAAGCCGGTGAGTTTCATTTAAAGTTGCGTGTTCACCAAGTGCATAAGTATTGAAGGATTGCTAAGGGAATCGTGATTGAGATTTTTTTGCGGGCACGAGCCATTGTTCTCCTGTAATATCAGATATCGATTAAATTCGGTAAATCTAACCACGTGGACACTCATTTTAAGCCGCTAATAGTTCGCCGCAACCACGCTGTAGTCTGAGACCTGACGTTGCGTAAAGCAAAAAGACTTGTTTGCGCCAATTCCACTTCGAGAACACACAAAATCTGATGGTTTCTGTTATGTGGCCTGCAGATAAATTCTCAACACATCAGAAGAATATATTATTTATCTGTACACATTATTTTAATTGATTTCTCTTTTGTTTTTTTTTCAACACGCAGAGTGCTTTTAAGTTTAACTATGTAATTTTCTCAGAGCGCTTTGAAAATTATCTTATAATTGACACCGTACAGTCGTACATCGACGTAGATTAATCAATAAAAGTTGTTTCTGTATCATCGCAATATTTTTAATATGTACTTTAATAAACAGGCATTATTGAAACATTACTAGTCATCCTGTCTCATAATTTAGCGGATCTATTTACCTTATTGTCTTCGTCTTCCATTTGTATTTATAATTCATCGTAGGGAGAATACTTTCTTCAATGATTTATATTCTATTGATTTTCTACCAATTCAATGTATACGTTGCATTTGCTCACATCGAAATTTTATTAGAGTGACTCGATGTTTATTTGGTTCATATTAAGCTGATGCTCTATCTGCCATTCATTCGATTGGTGTGAAACCAATTTTGATTGAACTTACTGTATGCAGCTTCAACTATGTTATATCAGTTGTCAGAACCTACTCCGTCATTCAGGGCAAACCAACATATAGTTGGATCGACTATAGCAGCGTTGGGGGGTTTTCTTTTAAAATATATCTTCAGTTGTACGGACTATATATGAACTTTTATCAAAAATATTATGTATTAACTGAAATATGCTCTGCAATTCATTCAATGCACACATGTTTCATTCTACTGTATATGTTTTTCATTGAACTATATATTTTGAAAATGCTTTTAAGGGAGAGATTACCGACCCAACCGTTCAGTATGTTCAAATAATATTTGGTTTCAGGACACCGGCATTATAATTGAAAGTACTCTGTGCATTTTTGGATCAAGAAGAAGTTTGGTTGCCGGAAATAAATATATATTTGTAATTCAACCAAATCTCGCAGTCAATTGAATCGTTCATATCGTTCGCCACCCGCAACTGCAGGATTTGGTTGATTCAAACAATTTTTTTTTTAAGGTACCAAACGTTTTTCTGAGTATGGATTCACTGCTAGATGGAGACTGCAAAGGTCTAATTTCCCGGTATAACACCGCTATATATATATATATATATATATATATATATATATATATATATATATATATATATATATATATATATATATATATATACATATATATATATATACATATATATATATATATATATATATATATACATATATATATATATATATATATATATATATATATATATATATATATATATATATATATATATACACACACATATATATATACATATACATATACATATATATATACATACAAAAACGTTGGTTTTTTAGCATTCATTCACCGAGGAATGTAATGCAGTGGAGAAAGAGCAGGAAAGAAAGTCCAATAATAGACATAGTTCAAAAAAGGTGTAGATGTTTAGAGAAAATAGATTCACTTATACATTTGTAATAAAATAATAAAACACTCATGTTTTCTTGTTTCCATTGTGTGATTGTTCATTTCACACATAGTACATTTCTTATACACTAATAGAATTATATAAGAAATAGGATAATATACAATATACGCTCAGAAAAACGTTTGGTACCGTAAAAAAAAAATTGTTTGAATCAACCAAATCCTGCAGTTATGGGTGGCGAACGATATAAACCATCGAATTGACTGCGAGATTTGGTTGAATTACAAATATATATTTATTTCCGGCAACCAAACTTCTTCTTGATACAAAAACGCACAGAGTACTTTCAATTATAATTCCGGTGTCCTGAAACCAAACTTTATTTGAACATACTGAACGGTTGGGTCATAGTTAAACTTAAAAGCACTCTGCATGTCGAAAAAATAAACCAAAGAGAAATCAATTAAAATAACGTGTACAGATAAATAATTTTTTTTTTTTTTGATGTATCGAGAATTTATCTGCAGGCCACATAACAGAAACCATCAGATTTTGTGTGTTCTCGAAGTGGAATTGGCGCAAATAAGTCTTTTTGCTTTACGAAACACGGTCTCAGCCTACAGCGTGATTGCGACGAACTATTAGCTGCTTGAACCGGGTGTCCACGTGGTTGGATTTACCGAATTTAATCGATATCTGAAATTACAGGAGAACAATGGCTCGTGCCCGCAAAAAAATCTCAATCACAATTCCCTTAGCAATTCTTCAATACTTATGCACTTGGTGAACACGCAACGTTAAATGAAACTCACCGGCTTCCACTAAATTTACTATCAACACCCGAGTGACGCCGTACAATATTTTTCTCGAAGGGTAGCACGCAGCGTGACTACAATGGCGGACAAAAAGAAATTACGATCGTACACTTTCCTCGAAATGTAGAAACAAGCGATTGAAGTCCCCAATCTATCAAGGTGTCTTCTACTTCGCACATTTTTATGTTTTCGATGTAAATCGTCTCACAAAACTTATCACAATGAATATTGTAGTTTTCCACACGCTCAGAGGGGAGATACACGTCAGCAGCCAGAAAAGAAGTCGCGAACAGCCGGGAGTCGAAAGAGCGATCGTAGCGCCGTTCGCGCATGCATCTGAAACTACACTGATTCGCGATTTCCACTACCCAGTTAACCAAGCGTATCATTAGGACAGCATCCGCAAATGTGGAGTACGCTGTGCCCTACAGTACCGGTAATATACGGGTACTGTAATGTACGGGTACGGGATAGCAGCGTAGTCGTAACTCCGCGGTATCGCTACCGTGGAGTTACATCGTACTGCAGTGCACGGTGGCTCCACGGTGGCGATACTGTACCGGTACCGTACTAGTAAATTGGGGGTACAGCGTACCGTACGGCGTACCGGTAATGTACCAGTACAGTAGGCACACTCTGAGCGGTACACAACTGAGCGGTACATTTGCGGTACATGGTTAGCTGGGTAACTAATCGCTCACAGCGATCGAACAGAGCGCGCCCGTGGTCGGATTTGCCTGATAAAGTCGTTATCTAGAAATCGTGCCGGGAAAAAAGTGATCGATTGCATCTACAAGAACTCAAGTAACAATAGCAATCAATAGCTGAAAAATATGCACATCGTAGAAAAAAGAAAACACGGTCTTACCTCGAAGTAACTTTAATTAAATCATTTGTTTCAATTAACTTATTCAATTGTAGAACCAACCATCATTCGCTTTATGCGTAATAATTAATTCAGTTGGGAAATGTAATTTATTGGCCAATATAATGACCAAATAAAAAGTTCAAATAACACGGGGATTACTGGTATAAACTCCGATGTAGTTAATTCAACCTATTATATGGCCAGGGAGATATTGGTATTTTGACATGATAATTTGGTGGTTTCAACTAAACTCACTTTGTCACTTGAATCGAATTGTATTTCAAGCGAGTAAAATTAGATTGATTCAAGCAAAATTGTTTCAACTAAATATACATAGTTGGTATTACCAAACGTTTTTTTGAGTGTAGTACAGTGTATTCATATAGCGGATAGAAAGAAATAGTATAATATATAATATTAGGTTAGGGTAGGCGTACCAGTTTTGGCCACTTTAAGCATTTTCGGGCATTCCATTACGTATAATGTTTAGATTATTGCAAATATAGAACTGAAAAAGTGACCAACATTACTTAGAAGGTACATAGAATCGAATTATTATCGATGAAAACCGCCTGTGAATCAAATTATTCAAGAAAATAGGAAATATTTTACACCTACCATTTTCACCAGTTGTGGCCATCAAATGTACTGCTTTTCGACAGCTGAAGTGCCAGTTGTGGCCACTGGGCACAGAAGCGGGAAGTAATTAGGTTAAAAACGATAGATAGGGGTATTAACAATTAATACAAGTAGTTTCGAGTAGCAACGGTTATTTATTACACGAATAAATATAAAATTGTTTAAATCTTAACAAGGTTTTTGATATAAAAGTCTTAAAGCTAGGTAACTTGAATTCCGGTCGGTTTGAATATTTAGCGAAGTACGCAACTCGAGGGGTTAATCACTTTTGAAATTTGGTTTACACTTATCTTTTGAAATCTTTTGCAATCTTCAAAATCTTCGGATTTCTTTTTAAATCTGTTGCAATCATCTAAAATCTTTTGAAATATTTTCATCTTGTAATCTGGTGTAGACCAAATTGATGTGGTCAACCCCTCGAAGTAACTTGACAGTGTTCGATATTTAATTTCTGGGGATAACATGTTGAGTACAAAAAAAAGTAGTGGTCGTTTTAAGCTTCACGTTTCTAGCTGCCATTATTGTTGTTATTATTGTTCGTATCTTCCGTTGTTTTTTTTCTCTTTTGAACTGGTTTTTTGGCGTTTTTCTTTTGCTTTTCTTCCAACTTTTGCGCTTTAATTTTTTTATTTGCTTCAATTCTGGCAATTCTCTCCGTTCTTTTTACCTCTTTTTCCTGCGCTTTCATTTGTTTTTCGTTTTCTTTAGCTGCCATAATTTCTACCCACTTATCCGACGTTATTACAGAAGGTAAATGGTCAGCAGCTACTTTACGGTGACGTTTATTATTGACTTGTTTTTTCGGCCATACAAGTATTTCACCTAACACATCTGCGACTGAATTTTTTAGAACAACGATTGAGTTTGCTGAAGATTCCCGTTTTTCTGTTGATCCTGACTCGTTAGAACAGAAATTGAGACTTTCATCTACCTACACACTCTCTTCGAAAAAATGTTGACCGACAGGAATATCAGTTGCCAAAAATTCATCAGTATTCTCCGTAGAACCTTTTGGATTGTCATAAATAAGACCCAAGGTCAAATCTGGATCAGCAATACTCTCATCTTCAATATTTTCACCGGGAATAACTACACAGTGTATAATTGAAGTATGGGTATCTCTTATGACTGCGGGCTCCAGGGACTTCGAAGATTGATCACCTAGGTATTAGCAATCAAGAAAAATTATCAATAATTTGACATTACAAATACGTTGTCAAATGAGATAAGCTGAACAGTGTAATCCGTTGGCACATATATGTCATCATTTCTAATGGTTCGTTTTTTTGAAACCAGAATCTCATATGATACGTGTTCAGCGTGAACCTCTGTTCTGCGCCACTAAATCACATTTTCATATATATTCGGAAATTCATATTGTACTTACAACTGATTGGCGGTGGAATCATCTCGAAATCAGGGAAGTCGAGTTCAAGAATCTCATCTGAAAAACTCGCCACAGGTTGAGACATGATGGACGTTCGCAGCTCCATTTTATTTTTTTCACACGTGCCAGACGATGTATCCTTTTCTCGTGCTGATTCGTCCTCAACGGCGCTGCTCCAGACATCGTAAAGGGCTGCGTACCTGTCGTCGTGCTCCCATTCTACTTTGGCATTTTTGGCATTCTTGAAATGCAGCAATACTTCCGGTGGAATCTTCTTCTCGATGTATTCACGGTGATTGACATTAGAAGATTGACGCACTTCGCTACCTCTTCCCTCCGAATGTGGAACTTCATCGCTCTGCTTGTTTTCCTGAATGCATTTTGAGTAGTCGACCGCATTCGCATCAAAAGGGTACAAGCCGCACCTTCGAAACCCATTCTTTATAGTCTCGGTGAAGTTTTCCGTGTGGATGAGCGCCGATAGTATTGCTGGTACTTGATGTTTTTGGACATCACTGCCTTCATTTTTGACGCGCCAATTGCGAACCAATGTTTTCCACTTCTTTTTTAGGGGAAAAAATACAGCAACATCGAGAGGCTGGAGAATGTGTGTTGCATGCGATGGGAAACAACATATTTCTATTTGTTTTTCTCTGCAGAATGAGCTCAGGTCTATCGACAGGTGAGAAACATGACCATCCAAGAACACGACGATGGGCATTGGAATATCGGACTTTTCGAGAAATGGGTGGAAGACATTGGTGAAATACTCATAAAACGCTTCGCTTGTCATCCATCCGCTGTCTGTCTTCCCGATTCCCCATTGCTTTGGAGCAGACTCTATGCAGACCCTCGGCAGACGTCCGTACTTGTACACGGTCAATGGAGGGGCAAACTCTCCGGCAGCGTTAACCGTGAAAAGAGTCGTTACGTTTTCTTTATCGTTGCTGGCTACATCATACACTGATTTGCCTTTTTCAGCCAAAACGAGCCCTCCACTTGGTGAAAGATAAACGGCCGTTTCATCCATATTGAAGATTCTTCGTGGGTCCTGAAAGATTTCAATTTTTCCTTCGAGTTGCGTAGCGATATCTGCAAACCACAATCGGATGCGATGCGCAGTGAGAATAGCTCTAGCTTTGCTCAAATGCTCGGATTTTTTATGAGCTACTCGTGGGTGGCGACGCAAAAACCCCTCAAACTATTTCCGTCCCGGAAGATTGTTTTTAAATACATTCGGCAATTTTTCTGCTTCGACAAGCTGTTTAACTGAGTAGATCAGACGATCTTTGTTGATAGGAAATCCCATGCGGCATGTTTCTAGCAGCCAGTTTTCTAATTTTTCTTCGGTAGCACGACCAAGTATACATTCCGGCCCACATGTGCCGGACGTCTCAGGCGCTTTTCCTTTGATCTTATTCCGCAAAGTTGTACGAGGGATTTTGTACTGTTGACTAGCTTTGAGAATTGACATTCCATTGCGAATCATAGCCAAAGCTTCCTTGACATCATTTTCCGTGTAATTTGAAAAAAATTTCCGCTTCAATGCTTTTTTTTTTCGTTTTTAGTTGTGTTTTTAGATTTCTTGTTTACTCGGCCCATTATCTGCAAATTAAAACAGTTAAAAATATACGTAAGTTTTAGCGAAGCACAAGAAGGCCTGATTTCATTGCACTCATTGAATTTGGTCTGCAGTCGCAACAGATGGCCACAAATGGTCTCAGCATGCTCCATTCGGGCCATGTGATGGCCAAAAATAGTGCACTCACGCTTTGAATGCACTAGTCTTGGCCAGCACGTTTATTTCGGGTATTTTAGATTATGTTTCGGATTTGATGACCCCAACCCCGAAACTAATATATATTGGATCAAATAAAAGTGTATGATGTATCATAATGACTCAGGTTACAAGAAATTATACTTTACTTACCACAGGATCCTTAGCACCTTCGTTAAGAAGTCGGATAAGCGGCTCAGTATCAACGCATTTCTATTCACAGGCTTGAGAAGAAAAAGTACACAATCTAAAAAACAATCGAAGGGGGTCTCGAAACAGTTTCTGTATCGAAATATAACAATCGATACAGTAAAAACAACCTCAAAACCTTATGAAAGTCGAAAGAAACGCGAAGTGGCCAGAAATGGTACAGTGGCCAAAACTGGTACACCTACCCTATCCCGTAAATAATGCGGTGTTTTCGTCCTATTCTTTTACAATATTAAGATGCACATTTTTTTTATTCTGCGATTTTCTTCACTTTCTTTAATGCTCTTCAATCTTTCGGAAGGACTTTCAGGACCCTCTTCCAAAATTCGCTTGTCCGTGACGACAAATGCGATTGAAAAAGCCGCGCTATTTATGGGTTGACCCAATATATAATATTATAGTAGAAATAGTATAATAATCATTTCTGATATAATTTAAAAAGAAATTATAACTATACTATTTATAGTATAATATTATATGTGTGTATCTCCAGTAATTGCAAAGTCGCCCTTACAAAGTTGGCCCATGCATGTTTTTTTTTCTTAAAATAAAAAAACGAAGTATGTATCGTTTAAAAGCCGACACATTTTATTTTTATTTTGTAACTTATGGACGTTTTTGTGAAAATTTGTGTCAGGGGACTGTAATATCTTGCAGTGAACTGTTTAAATGAAAGAAAACGTATTTTTTTTTATCAAATTTAACCAATCGAATGCCTTCATTTTTGTTAAAAGTTTAACATAGCTTATTACGTATACCGAATGGTTAAATGAAAAAAACAAATGCTGAATAATTTATTATTGGTCGAACATATTTTCAACTGGAATTAAACTTACGAAAATAAACTTTTCACTTTCAAAACGTGTTTATCATTGAACCTCTCACTTTAAAAAATAACAAGGTCAGTCTTGTCATAATCTTCACAAAGAAATGTTAACTGATTCGTAAAAAAAAACAAACATTATCTTATACTATTAAATATCACAATGAATATCTTGCTACTAATACGTTTAGTAGTATGTAACTAAATAATTCTCATTATAGCTTACAACGAAGACAGTACTATCGTTGTTTTTTTTAAACAATCAGACCTAATTTATTTCTCATAGACCGGTACACGTAACTTAAAATAATAAGATATTCTTTTCTCTTTTAGGGTCCGATCGGTGCCTGGTAATTTTTGTAATATTCGGTCGAAACCTATATTATAAACATCAGTATCATCAGCTCTGAACGTGTGACCCTTATTGTCAAACATTTTCAGAAAAGTCACAGTTACTTCGCCACCCTCATTGTCTATATGATTAATTACACCTATATACCTACATTCCTTATTTTTGGACAGGACACTTAACTGACACGCAGTTTCCGATGTTCTATTAGCTGATTGAAATTGAACTCGGTCCAGCAACATTTTCGAATTCAGTATTGGATAGAATATCATACGTAACTTCAGTCTCTAAAGTCTCTGATAGAGTTACAAATAGCATTATCCTGCGTATTGAGATCGGGTCTGGATTCGTTTTCACATTCGGAGCTCGTGTAAATATCATCAACGTTAAGCGTGTGCCTTTTCCTTCGTGCTGTACTGTTCCGAAATTGAAATGCTGGCATTCGTCGTCACAAAAGTCACAATTACCTAAAAGAAACAGCATACTGTTAATTCTAGAAGTTAGAAGAAAACTAATATCTGACCATGCTCGAAAATAAAAGTGCCCCGGAGCATAAAACAGTCCCCTGTGTCATAAACTTACAGGAAACTGTTATTTTTGCAAAAAAAGTTACTTTTTGCTAAGTATTTTGAAATGTTTCTAGAATTAAGAGTCACAAGAGCTAACTTATGACCTGATAAATTATGTATGAAATTATTTAAATGACAGAAAAGCTACGTACCAGAGGAGTATTAAATCAAGCGGCTCTGTCATGTCGTTCACCCACAAATGCAGCTTTAACACAGAATAATATGGCGTTATCTAGCTTAGTTCGGCATTCGGACGAATTTGACGCCGTTTGCGTTTCGTTTATCGCAATAAATGATGTCTGCTAAACGAAATACGAATCGGGCGCGATTTTTAAGTTAAACCAGGGGACTGTTTTGCATTTTTTAGGACAACATTTGAATGATAGTTTTTTTATATTGAACAATTATTTCAAATTTTGGTCGTATTTTATAAACACATGTACTGTATTCTAGTTAAACATGAATTTTAGAATTAGGTAATTCTAATATTGAAAATAAATATTAGCCGTGAACCTCGTCATTCTGGAAATGGGACACGACAGGGGACTGTGTTTGAAGATGTTTGAAAGATATTTAAATGAATATTATGACATTACGTCATTATATGCGTTATGGGGCACCAAGATATCGGACTATCGTTTTAGATGTATACAACTCAGTAATAACAACTTTAAATACATAATGTATGCCTGGGACATCGTTATTCTATTTACTAGAAACATTCCCTATTGGGTCATGCGAAAAATGGTGCGGTTTTTAAAAGTATATAATATATAGTTATTGTAATATAATTTAAATATAACAATGACCTAATATTTCATTCATAATTTCATAAAGTTAATTTCTGTTATATAATCAAATAAGAAGTTAATTACACTTTTATAATAAAATAACGACTCATGGATGTTTTCTTGTTTCATAAAAAAATTCGATTTCAGATAAACCGTTTACGAATAGGATCCACATAATTGATTACTTTCATAATGAATCAACCATAATAGATTACTTTCCTTTAATCATACAGTACATTCACTAGGTTACGAAAAAGCTGAGAAACGTGGAATTCATCTGTCAATGATCTTCGTGTTATTCATTGTAGAAATCGGTAAATATTTTTAACCAATAACTCGATGTTTTCGCCCGACGTGCCACCATGTACGTAAACTACAGGTGTCAAATGTATTCTTAGAAAAAGAAATAATAATTTAATATCTTAGGCGCACAATGAATGGAAAAAAATTTCGGACTAAAACAGTTCACAAATTATCTACCAGGTAATAGGAATGAGCCGTTGTTTCAAAGTACAAAATCCGCAAACGCCAGTTCAATAGTGATAAAAGCGATTCAGAACCGTAAGTGATAAGGTCAATATCTCCTACGGCTATATAATTGAGTTCACCGAAAAAGAATCTCATAGTTTCGATGGTTTAAACGTCAAGATTGAATGCAAAGAAACGCTCGTTATCGTTCGCTGACTAGATTTAATTAATTATACAATGCGTTTTTCATTTCTTTCCGTACAAAGAAGTGAGACAATGCTGTGTGTATTATAGAATTGAGGTTTTATAGAATTTTGGAACACAAAGGTCCCAACGGGGCGGTCACGTGTATCGGCGTACCGCTCCCGCGTCCTGTATTTTCAACAAGACCTGCCTGCCTGGGGGAGATCTTCGTAAGCGGGATTTGCGGCAGAGGCGCTCTCGCAAGCTTCGATATTTGCTTTGTGCAGTCTCTGTAGGAGACACAGAGAGAG
>OZ023316.1:10262127-10394281 GCA_964007375.1 Ophion obscuratus | reverse complement strand
CGTGGGCGTGGAGCACTTTTCATGTGTATGCATAATCGTTAAGTGAGTTTGGAGCACCTTCGATGTGTGTGTGGATTCGTTGGGTGGGTGTGGAGCACCTTCGATCTGTGTGTGGAATCGTTGGGTGGGTCTGGAGCACCTTCGATGTGTGCGTGGAATCGTTGGGTGGGTGTGGAGCACCTTCGATGTGTGTGTGGAATCGTTGAGTGGGTGTGGAGCACCTTCGACGCGTGTGTGGAATCGTTGGGTGGGCACGATTACGATATCTCTGGCGCCTTCATTTGATCGTTGATTATTCATATTTGGCGCAAAAGAAACACTTTTTTAAGAATAAAAAAATCGCGATTTTGGCTTCCTTTAGAAGATACAGGACATTTTACGAATTATTCGTTATTAAGCGATTTAACTGGTTTATGTTAATTTAGCTTTCTTCGGAATGCGCTATGTCGAGAAAATAAACAAGAACAAACCCAAACAAACAAACAAACCCAAACAAAGTACGATGTAACAATGTAAAACACCCGGGAAAATTCGATTACATAGAACAATCGGAACAATACACTTTTTCTCTTCGAAGCGCTGTAAATCCAAACTAAGGCTCAAAACAAAAAAAGTTATTCTATTTTTCGTATTTTTTCGGCCATATTTCATAATCCAATGGTCAAATTTAGGCGCCAAAGATATCGTAATCTCCCCAGAGAGAGAGAGAGAGAGAGAGAGAGAAGAGAGAGAGAGAGAGAGAGAGAGAGAGAGAGAGAGACACGGCAGCATGTAATACCAAAAGAGGGGGAGGGATCTGGGTTAAACATGGCAAGCTCTCTCTCTCTCTCTCTCTCTCTCTCTCTCTCTCTCTCTCTCTCTGTCTCTGTCTCTCTCTCTAGTTCTGTTTCACGCGACCGGCTTCTACTCACGCTATTAGTCCTCCAATTCTGTTTCGAAACGTAACGAGGCCCAACTGAGAGGAGAAATTCATGACTCAAAGAGACAAGGACATAATATGCATGAATAACGCGGTTTTGTCATCTTTCCTATCATCGACGCTGCTCTTCATCTCACTCCTCTTTCTGTTTTTCAACGTCAGGCAGCTGGCAATGGTTCAAAAGCCCTGTACAGTCCAGGTCTCTTCGTTTCAACGAGGCCATTTTGCTGCAGGTTTATGGATTAACATAGATTATCGTCTAATGATTCGCAGCGATAGTATAATAAAGTGAAATGCGATGAGAGGCTTTACAATGGGATGCGGACTGGACGTACATTTCTTTTTGGTTATTTTCTTGTGTGTTGATTCGCTTTCCGGTGAGTGAGTGTGTGTGAGAGCGTGGGGGGGAGGGGGAAGACCATGGTAGCGTACATTGCGGTGAAATTCAGTAGTTAGTCAGGGCGTGGAATTTAGCCTTCAATCAGCGATTCGTTTTTCATTTGTGAATACGTATATTCATATGGAACAAAATGGTATAATTTGATTTAAATGTTTTTTCTCCTCGAAGGCGGAAAATAGAATGGAGAGAACGTTATAACGAACTGGCGGCGGTAGAAGATGAAGAAAGAGGGAATAAAAAAGAGTAAGATCAGCAATCCTACATAAAACGACCATAATTCCTACGGGGATGCTCGAAAACGTACAATTTTTCTTGGCTCTCGCTTATATAGGGTTCCCCATTTTAATTGAGCACTCCAAATAAATTGAGAGAATGGAATCGGATCAATATACAATTTCTACAACAGATTGACGGTTTTGGGGGGAAGCATATAATACAGATATTTAGAAAAAAATCGTTGGGGCATTTATGAGATTTCGCATTAAGTTTCATTATTTTTAATGAGACCATATTGTTTTATTTTGCGTGCACTCTATCCGATCTTTAAACCAAACGCCACAACGAAAATCGTCTCTTTGTCTTGAAAAATACGGGTGGTATCTGACTTTGCAGTTTTCAAAATAGTGTAAGTTCGGATGAACATGACTTCGATGAGGACGATTACGTGGAGGTGGCAAATATACCATTTTTACACTCTCCTTCTAGCGCACTGTTAAAATTGTTCGTCTATTCCGTTTATTTATCTAGTGGAGCGGTCGGCTTAGAGTCCTTTTGTTTACATTTGAATACATTTTCTGGTATTCACGGACAACTTGAACAATGAATTGTTTCTATTCCTCGTCAAATGCCAATATTTTATTATATTCAGGAATGAGCTTGATTCCTCTTTCCGCGACGTCATTAACGACTCTCAATTTTTTTAAAAGTTGCGAACCCAAGTGATAATTTTTGTCCAAATGCCACTCTGACACGTCGTTATTTAGGAAGCTTCAATCGATCTGGAATATTCTGAAAAACGTTAATGATTGGGGGCTTACGAAAAAATCAATGTTTTCACCCAGCAAATAAGCAACGTTTGATCGAGAAATTTCGGTTTAATTTTCATGTTTCGGCAACTCGTTCGCGAATGTTTTTGCCATTTTTCTTTTAATATCAGTGGGAATGCCTTCATAAAAAAGCTATCGCAGCACTTTCAGCGTTCAAATACCAAAGATGATTCGACATATTTTTCAGAGCAATTTGCACACAAGGGAATTTATTTTCCGGTAATCATATATTTGCTAAAAAATTCAAATCATCATCGGGAGCAGCATTTGCGAATGGAATTGTGAACCATGCCGTAACGTAAATCGAAACGATTGTACAAAACCTTTTTATACAAATCGAACTTTTTCGTTATGCATGCAGTCTGTAGGCAAGTCGACAATTGCATTAGACCATGAATAAATAGTCTTTGATGAAAGAAACTCAGAAAATTAGTTTAACGAGGTTGTCATTGCAAAGCTAGTAACAATGAAAATGATTGCTGTCAAAATCTCTAACAATTTGGTCATATACCTCATAATGTGCACAATATGTGTACCAAGTTTCAGATTTTTCTCACCAAGATCCGAAGCATGAGAAATAATTAAGTAATAACTTGGAAAAACATGTATATTTGCATTGAAAATTCAAACCCTCACAGGAACCATTAAACATTTTTCAAGCCTTGAAACTATGCACATAATTTTTTTATTTATCTTGATTGAGTTCTTACAAGGGGACTTTGAAACTTCGAATTTGACCCCCGAAATTGCAGACACCCTAGTATATGCGAACCGTTGTGTTAGGAATTAAAACTACTTTTCGACTTCCACGTTTTTTTCGAGTTCTTTGAGTGATCAAGTGATCTTCGATATATATTTGCACGTCACACGAACGTAGTGACACCGCCATTTGTTTCGCGGATTATTCCATGGCATACATTCCCCGTGTGGCAAATTTCATTCAAATACGTTTAATTGTTCCGGCGTCATTGAGCGTAACAAACTGTCGTTGTAAGCCGTATGGAACATTTAAGGGTGATAAAAAGTATCCTTTGTGTTATTATAGGGTATACATGTATGTCAAATTTCATCGAAACCCGTTCAGCCATTTTGGCATGATTGAGTAACAAACATCAAACATCCGGACAAACCAATCTACAAACTTTCGCATTTATAATATTATATATTATTTTACAATATTTTATTGTATTATATATATAAAGATTATTTTCAAATGGGTTTCACAGAATGTATAATATTTTGTATCGAATGGATAACTCGACAGTGTTAAGGTAGTACTAGCAGATTGAGTCAACGGAAAATCTGTAAATTTTCGAATCTGAAAAAAGCCCAATCTAACACATTTAGGTATAATAACAATCATGATACGGAAAGGAATTATTTGCGAAGTGTATGTGATGGCTGTGCGTATTATATTATGAAAAGTGGAGGATCAAGATAGCAATCAGATTTGACTTGAGTTGTCTCACCAGCCGCCATTTCATAATTCTGGCAATATCTGTGGCAACGCTGCACTCAGGCGCTTCTGATAAATGTCAAGCGTGTGTTTGTTGACCATGTGTGTAAGCGTGTATTGTAGTGTGTCTGTAATGTGCGAATTGTATCTTCGGCTTTACATACATTATAACATAAGATGTGGATTGACATAGCATCCGTTCGAATCTCGGGCGTAATAAAATTGCGTTAAGAACCTACAACTTTTATCGTTGCATTCAAATTGACCTGCTCGACTCGGACTCTTGGATACGAGCACAGCTGACGGCATATGGCGTTGCTAAATCTACGCCATCTCTCCCGTCATAGCAGACGCGGCTAGCGGACGCGAAAATTAGTCGATTCAATCGATAATATCTGCTCGAAATGTCCCGTAACCTATATTTTTTGTAGAACATACGTGACCGCGACAGTTTTCTCCTTATTTATCGCTTTCGTATAGCTCTGTATCTAATCGCGAACTATTATTATTTCCGTCTTAAAGTTCGATCCGCATGGATTCCCTATAAGGTTAAATGCATTGATTTCGTGAATGAACTACTATTATATTTAGCTGGTTAGGCATACGGAGTATTCGCAGACGTCATTCTGTATGTCTATACTACAGCACACAATAAAATCTATTTTTTTTCTAATGCGGAGGTTCTTGTGCTCATACTACCGTGAACGGGAAAGTTTCAGCTTCCCAAACTTGCTCTTGAAATCAGTGTACAATCGCTATATACGGACTTTCAAAATTGAAAATTTGCATTAGATTCAACCACGAGTCATTCGGAAAAAAAGGTCATACATCTATTTAAAAAATAGCAATTGACGAGAAATTCCTGACTTACAAAAGTAATTTATGAGATTTAGGCATAATGTTTCTTTCGGCCGCGCAGACCTTTGATAATGACGTGAACTTTAATAATTTGTTTGTATTTGTCAAAAGACACGGTAGCGTCTCGGTAGCAGGTATTAAGAAAAAAAATTACCACAGTCTACAAAGTAATGCAGTCAAACATCGATTTAACGAATCTCTAGGGAAGTTCTTTATACCGAGATCATGTTCTTAAAAAAATATATATTAGTACTATAAACATAGGGATATTTTTTAAAGAACGACAGGTATAAATTAGAGCAAGTTTTACAAGCAATTACAAATTAGAGCACAATGTATTGTGACCATTTTTCGAGGGTAAAAGGGGGAAGGACACTCGGATATCCGCGAGGCCACAAAATCCCGTCCTCGTCCTTCCCGGAGATTTATTTTTATAGGGCGCCAGCCAAAAATCGGCTGGTCGGGATGGAGGGAGGGAGGACGGGAAAACCCGGCTTTGCCGCAGCCCTGGGAAAAATGGTAGAGGGGGGGGGGGGGGGTGCGGTGCACAATTCACTGACACGAGAGGAAAAGAAATTAATTACGTCCAACTCGGATAAAAATTCGTCTTGCGATCCTCTATTTCACAGTTCAACAAAATGTACACGACAATCAAAATATTCCCGAAACGGGACGACGCGACAATTTGACTAGGACGTATACACTCGCACGCACACGCGACCGGGACCTGCACTCACTCACACTCTACCGCGAGCTCGTCTCGGCCTCTCCTTGCACTCCCCTATAAGTCTTTTTCGTAACGCAAAACCGGGTCCCCGCTACTCGGTTACCCGGCCGAGCTTGTTAGTTATTTAACGCGATGAAACTTTCCCGGCCGCCACACACTACCGTGATTCCCAAATCGACGACCGTCCTCCGCGATAGAACCGGGACTATCCAATATGGGACGGAGACATCCGCTATACCGGGTCAAGCTGTCGGGACTCCGCACGGGTTCGAGCTCGCGTCCCGCTGAATGGCGGGAGGCCAACTCTCCGCTAAGAGGCTCCCAATCTTCGAAAATGATTTTTATCCCCGAACCCACTCAGGTCCGACCGCGGATTCGAAGGATCGATAATTTTCGGGAACTTTGCCGACGCGAAAAATAAGACTTCCCGCGCGTGACCACGGCGCGAATCCCTCGGCGGAACGCGCTAGCTCGACTCTACCCTGGGGATTCTCCATAACGAAACGCGAAAAAGGCCGCGGCCGTGCTAGCACCGAGATCGAGGATCGATTTTACGGTCGTCAGCTACCGAGTTGGAACGAGAAAGCGCGGCTTGGCTCACCCGGAATAATTCGCTGGACCGCGTGCTTCTACTCGTCCACGTCCGTCCGGCTCGACACCTCGCAGGAAGCTGCCCTCTCCGGCACGCGAACTAACGTGCCAGCTCTCTCTGTCTCTCTCTTACGCGGGTCAAGTGTCCCGCGCTATAGAGGGCGGGAGCACGTACCTCGGTGTTACGCCGCGGGACCAGCGCGCGCGATTTAAACTTGGGCGACGACAACGAGCCGGACTGTGCGAGGTCCATCAGTTACGTAACTTTAGCGGGGGAACAACGGCAAGGACGGGAGCGCGGGACTAAGTTTGCTGTCTCTCCCGTCTCGATAGATTCGGACGCACTCGTAGTCCAGCGATGTTTCGGTCTTCCAGGCGCTCGGCGTCCCTCTCTGGCCCGATTTGACGTAGCCGCCGCTCTCGCTTCCGATGGCGCCACCGTCACCTGACTCTGGACTCCTCTCTCTCTCTCTCTCTCTCTCTCTCTCTCTCTCTCTCTCTCTCTCTATCTCCCTCCCACCCTCCCTCCCTCCCTCCCTCCCACCCGTCGACAGCGAATTTTTGTTGCTGATCGTTGAAGTTATGGGTATTCTCATCGCGTTTAGCCGCATTAGCTTGAAACATGGCTGCCACAGCTTTCAGTCTTTTAGCAAGCGCCTTTTTTCTTGTAAACTTTCCATTGTATCGCATTTGGGTTGACATTTTCGCGCTTTTTTTATGTATATAAAATATTTCGGGAAAGGCGGATCGTAGGAAGCTCAACGCTATGACTATAGGAACATCGCGCTGTTGCCACGATTACAGCGCCGCTCTCTATACGAGTATGATACCTATCTATGCATGAGGTACAAATGTGTGGGACATATAGAGGGTACAAGCTCTGTCAAAAATGTAGAACCAACAGCATCGTATAGGCATTGCATGTTACTATACGCTTCGACTGAAACTTTTGGCTCATACGTGTACCTACAGAACTCAACTTTCTTTTGCGAGAAGATTCCACAAACTCCAACATTGGTTATGTATGATCCCATCTAGGCTGTCAGTCCAGCAACGGTTGCGCAGCTTGCTGAACAGGCAGCTTTTTTTCTAGTGTTTGTTAATTATTCTAATAATCCAAGTATGACAGCTATTACGAAAGAAACGGTCACGGCAAGTTTTTTTCTCCTGAAAGACAACTTGTTCATGCAATTTTACTTTTAAACAAACTATTTCTATAAAATAATTTATAAGATTTTCACATAAAAGAATAACAAATCGGTTTTAAAGTACTTGGCATTGGTTCATATTACCTCGATCTGGCTCCGTCATTTCACATCGTCACTTCTTCCTCCCCTCGCTGACTCTCCCTTCTTCAGCATCTCTATTTCATTGGGCCCATCTAAACAGCTCTTGACTTTCTTAAGACCAGAAGTTATTAAGATAAAACTAACGGAAGCACTTGCTGGAATTTCATGCTACAATGTTTGCGGTTTAGTACTGGATGACGAGATGAGAAAATTCGCGACACAAATTTTCTCTGCGCAGACGGAAATTTTCCACTCAGATAAATATGTACATTCCGTATTTACTTACTTCCCTCTCACTCCTTCTGTCGTTCTTAGACTTATTTGCCAGTGTTTTCTATGCCTCGAACAAGGTCCGACTGGCAACAAACATTGCAAGCACGAAATATTAATAACGCGATAAGGTTAATGTCTTACTCAGGCTCTTCCAGAATGCACAGCCACCCCACCCCTTCCCTCCACACACACAGTGTTCCCACTTGTACCTCTCGTTAAGCGTTTTACATCTGGATGAAAAAAGTTCGAAAGTACTTGAACAGTTCATTTTGAATAACGACATATGACCTTAGCACCAAAACACCCTCTGTATCTATAATTCAGAAGTTTGGCTTTTAGATTTAGCTTAATGGGTTGATTCGAAAATGCCATGGTTTGGACATTTGGAAATTTAAAATAATATATAAATACTAGCATGTATTGGGAGACATTGTAAATCTATTCGATAACAGTTTTATAGAAAAAATAAAGCAGAGTTAATATATTTTTTAAAACAATTTCATAACTGGCTCTGAATGGAGAAGGGATAAATAAAAGTAGGACATCGGTTATTTCGATGTGAATTACAGGAGGTTAGTGATAAAATGTTGTTGTGTATCAATGTTTAACTACGTCACTAAGAAATGAACTGACCTTCAATTTTGATTTTACCATAAATTATGTGTTGATATTACTAATGCATATTCTTTTATGACAATTTGTATAATTTCCGTATAGCATTAATTTTCTTGCGTAATACTTAAATAATACGTAAATATATATTAATATATATTTTATGTATAATATTCTAAAGATAAGACAAAAACTATCTCGAGATACAACAGTGTTAATCATTTGAATTTTCCTTGACCTCTATCTTTTTTTCTATATTACAAATTATTATTTTTTTTATGAATCCTGGAAATAGGTCTTTGTCGATATATATCTTGCAATTCTTCCTGTGACGTAGACCTCTTACCTATTACTAAAATGCATCTATTTTCGTACGTTACATTCTGTATAAGTATGTAATGTACTTATCTTTCTTTTTTGTTTATTTCTCAATAGTTCCGCGTTGTTTTCAGTCATGATCATTTGCGTCTCATATTGATCGACACGATGGTGATATTTAAGCATCGGCTGAAGGAACCGAGCCGCAAATAGGGCCTTTCGAAATCTTAGGACACAATGACATTATGAAAGTATCGTCGACAATTTGATGCGAAGCCTGGTTGTTGAGGTATATGCACTGAACGAATTCATTTACGGTATTTTCGTTCGAGTATACTGGATATCCTCCCGCATCTTTAGCAGCGGAAAGTAAAGCAAAGTATGTTACTTTTTAGGGCTTCTTAATTTTTAATAAAAATCAAGGAATCCTTACACATTTTCCAGTTGTAGATCAATATCCATGGCATTTCGCGAGTACATGCTGCACATCATGATGTCAAGTAATATGCAGTAAAATCTTTTTAAAATTGAGTATTTCCTCTATAGGCAAACTGGGGTCGATTTTTTTGTTTCGTTCACCCACCTGACCGGGTGTGTCATTGGAAAGGTCTTACTAAATGAAATTGAGGTTCCGTATATCATTTTAAATTTGAAAGCGCCTTTTGCGAAATATCAAGCTTTGAAGTGACGTGCAATGTCTCTTATATTTCGACCGTGGAATTGGAAATCTGAAAGAATTCTAGTTACTAGCATTTTATTATGAGTTTGAGTTAGAATTATTTAGGTTAATTGACATCAACAAATTCAGGAAATATGGATAGCCGGGTTAATTTAACTTCGTGGAAATGCGATAAGGATATTGCACAAATAACTTTTTCGTATATGGAAGCCTCGTTAATAAAATATCAAACATCAAAGTTATCCGCCCCCCTCCCACATTTCTTCACCGCGCCGGTACTATTAGAGTATGATAATTGTAGTATAAGATACATCATTTTTTTTTAGGTGGGGTGAAATGCTGGTTACGCACCGTGGGGGACGTTAAATCGTCCCCCGTGTGCGGGGCTCCTCTCTCGAGCCTGCCCGCTAAAAACCCCCTCCATCAGCTCCAAGGCGTCACCCCGGAACCGCTTTTGCATTACTTCGGGGTGACGTCCTTTATCCTCAGGGTCCCCTCAGCCCTTTCCTCCTCTTCCAGCACTCGTTTTTTCAGGCGGAGGACCACCTCCACGTAGGTGGTGACCCCCACCCAAGCTTCGTCGGCCAGGAGCATAACCCCGACGATATTTTCCGGGGTTATTCTCCCATACGTTGCCTCGAGAGGGGCCCTCCATACACTCCATTCTTCAAATTCGAAGAACATGTGGAGGGCGTCGTCCCTCGGGTACCCGCAGGATAAACAGCACGCATCCCGGGCCTTGCCCATCTTGCTCAGGTAGGCCGGGAAGTACCCGTGCCCCGACAGCATTTGGATGAGGTAATAATCGACCTCATCGTGCTGGCGATCGAACCAGGTGGATAGCTGGGGTATTAGCCTCGCCGTCCACATGGCCCGCAAGTCCCCGTTCCATCGTCTCTCCCGGTCCAATTCTTCGGGGAAGTTCCAGTGGACGGACCTCCGCTCCTGGGCGAGGAGGTCGATGGGTATGACCCCGGCTATGGCCAGTACAGCTGGCTCCGAGACCGTGCGGTAGGAGCTGGCAACGCGGAGGGCCCCTCTCCGCTGCACTGCGGCCATACGCTTCCGGTGAGTCTCGTACCGAAGCGCCTCGGCCCAGACTTCAGCGCCATAGAGCATTATAGACTCGGCAGTGCGGAGCAATAGATGGCGCTTGCAGGACCGGGGGCCGCCGATATTGGCCATGACCTTGCTCAGCGACGTCGCCACCGCAGCCGCCTTGTCCGCTCTTATTCTTATCTCTTCCCCAAAGGTGAGTCTGCAGTCGATCTTTACCCCCAGGTACTTGATAGACACCTTTGTCCGGACCGTCGCCTCTCCCACCCGCATACCACGAAGGAGGGGGATACGCTTCTTGGTGAGAAGCGCGATCTCGGTTTTCGCCAGCGCCAGCTCCAAGCCGTGGTCGCCCATCCAGGAGCGGACCCGCCGCATGACCTGGTTGAGCAGCATCTGTGCCGCATCAACGCTTCACGCGATGATTACGGCGGCAACATCATCCGCATACCCAACCAGGAATATACCCTCAGGCATCTCCATACGTAGGATCCCGTCATACGTTATGCTCCATATGCCGGGATCCAGAGCCCTGGGCCGCTTCTGCCGTGATCTCGCGGCAGGCCGGACCATCTGCGGTGCAGTACGTGAGCGAGCGGTCTTTCAGGTAATCCCCGAGTATAAGCAGGAGATACTCGGGGACACCGAAATCCCGCTCCAGCGCGCTTAATGCGTCGCTCCACCGCACCGAGTTGAAGGCGATCTTCACATCGAGCGTAACCAATAGACAGACTGGGCGGGAGAAATGATTTCCCCGCTCTGTGCCCCTGGCTGCCTCGGCCACATCCTGGATAGCGTGGATCGTCGACCTCCCTTTCCGAAAGCCGTATTGCCTCTCGGAAAGGTCTCCAGCGGCTTGGACGGCCGCATGGAGGCGAGGTCGAAGAAGCTTTTCCAGGAGCTTGCCGGCTGTATCTAACATGCACAGGGGCCTGTAAGATGACGGGCTGTCCACCGGTCCACCCTTGCCCTTCCTGCTGAGTACAAGCCTTGCCTGCTTCCAGCGGAGAGAGAAGACCCCCGCCTGCAGGCAGGATGGCCTTCGGAAGGTGGACGTCGAGCCGACGTTAAGCACCGCCAGCCCGAGTCTGGACGCTATGTCCAATACTCGTCCACCCCTACAATCCGGCCAGGTCTCCCCCCATTCCAATGCTTTCGCATTAAAGTCTCCCGCCACTACCAGCTTGCCCTCCATGGCCCGGGCTGCATCCTCCAGGCCATCGAGTTTGGCCTGGAAGTCCACAATTCTTTCGTTCGGGGTGAAGTAGCAGCTGACGTAGGTCACGTCACCGCTCCTCACCCAGACGAAGCCGCTGCCCGATCCGTGATCAGCGACTTGAAATCGTCGCCGATCAGGGACCCAGATGGCCGCCGTGCCGAGGGTATTAGAAAACCATCCTGGCCCTTCTCTGTCTCGATATTGCTCGCTGATCAGGACAAGATCAACGGCCTTCTCGCGACAGATCTGGGCCAGGAGGTCGTTGGCCACCCTACTCTGATTAAAATTTCCCTGCAGGATCACCGCCATTATTCTTTGATCCGTGCGAGGGCCTTGCGGAATGCTCCGCACGCACCGGATCCGCACACGTGGCGGCCAGCCTCCGGATTGCCATCGACCCCGGGGCAGAGGAAGTACGTGGGGCTTGCGTTGCAGTCCGCTCCCCTGTGCCCCTCCACGCCGCACCGATAGCAGGCCTTGCTACGGTCCGGCCTGGGGCACCGTTGGCTTTGGTGGCCGAAACCCAGGCACTTATAGCACCTGGGCACTTCCACCCAACAAGGAGTACTTCTCTAGCCCGAGTCCGCCGGATGGACTTGATGTCCACGCCGTAGGCCTCGGGCTGAACTTCTTTGCGGACCGTGTTCAAAATATCCGCATAGCTCCTCCCTGCGGCCGGTCGGAGGACGATAGCCTCTGGCCTAGGGGGCCCCGCTTTCCTCGGCGCATGTCCCGTTTTTACGGGCTGAGCCGGGGGTTGCGCGTTTGGCGGGGCTGGCCCCGTCGCCTTGCCTCCAGTCTTTTTCTTCTTTTTTTCTTCTTCTTCGTCTCTACGACGGTCCATCCGCCTTCTGGGGTGTCGCCGCTTCTCCTTTTTTAGCACTTCCGGTGCTGGGGGCACCGGTGGACTGGTGGCCGGTCGTTTCTGCCCGCCCTTTTGAGCTGGACCTGGGATCAGGCGCAGCTGTTGCGGCTGCGTAGCTTTTCCCAGGTTTTGAGCTTCGCCCAGGCACCACGCGGTCGGCAAGAGGAGTTGCCGGGCCTCTTGGACGGTTGTGCACCATCTGGAGAGGGCTTTGGCACTCTCGAAGTTGCTCATGGTGCTCCACCAGGACGGGGAGGCCTTCCTTGATGGTCCTGCTAATATTTGGTTGCTTTTTGAGGGCAACCATCATCATCTTTAAGAGGCCGAACATTTCTGTGAGCCTCTCCTTTATGCCTTCCACGCGTTCGGCGATGATCGCCTCCTGCGAGGCTACATCATCGACCTCTTCCGTCCGTACTGTCGTGTTTACATTTGAAAAATCCATGTTTTGTTTGAACCAGCGCATCGTGTGGCAGGGGGCGGGCCGTAATAGTCAGGAACGGGTGTACCCTCGGAGGACGATGCCTCCTACCCCAGTTCCCTGAGACCTGACCTACGCTTAGCCGGTCCCAGAAAATACAAACGGACCGGCGCTCGCCCAGAGCGATGTGGCTTCCGGCCATCGCATTCAGAGCACACTTCCTGATCAGGGCATGAAGGGGCTGGCTCCTGATGCACACCACAGTGGCTACCTCGGCAGAGTAAGCTCTCTTCGCAACGACGAGGGAAACGTCGTCATCGGTCGAGAGCACTCCCAGTGTGCTGCGATGTGCAATGATCGAGGTATGCCCAGCCGCATCCACAGGATGAAAGACGCTGGGAAGCGCGCGCCGCCCAAAACGGGAACGGGCGTGCACTCTTTACGTACCAGGTTCCGATTTGGTCCGCGAGTGGTATTTTATTTCCCACCTCTAGTATGGACCGCCCTAAGAATGGCGTAGGGAAGCTGGCGTGCCCAACGCCCGGGGGAGCGCAGCTCCTCCGCAATAGCCACCGACGTGCCAGGCCAACCACCTGGCACGCCGAAAACTAGGATCAGTTGGGAGGGGCACCCGGATAGGATCCACGACAATGACCACGGCTCGAAATACACGCCTCGAGTGGACGGAGGAACTCAAGGAGGACCTAATCCGCTGCTGGAGGGATAGCGTACCGTCGAGGCGGGGCTACATGGCGAGGTTGCAGGCCCTGTGGAGCCAAGTGCACCCAGAATTTGCACACCTCTCGCAACAACATCTGCGAGACCAGGCCGCCTGCTTGCCACGACAAGGCTACGATCTCTTGTTACAGAGCTGTCTGGCAGGCGCTTTTCCGCGCGTTCCATGCGAAGCTCTGCCGGACAGCCTCAAGATCAAACCCTCCCGCAGTCGGAACTCCCCCGTTGGCGCGTCGATTTGACAGAGGACTGGGGAACAAGGAGGGAAAGAATCACTGGGAAATTTTCTCTTCAGCCTGATTGCTTAGAAGCGGCAAATGAGTCCCTTGCAGCAGCAATTCCTGAGACCGCTGATCTCCTCAGCTTTAACTGGGCTGTGTATCACGCAGTTGTTGAGTCAAAGCCTCAGACACGCAATGATAAGGCAGCGTTCGTGGATAATACTCGGCGACGCGTTGCACAGCTCCAGAATAAGATCAATGAAGCGCGGAGGCAGGCATCCCGTGTTCAGTGTGTATAAGACTTCATTACGGCGGGGATGGCGTTTACCCCTAAAATCCGAAAAATCAGCTTGGAACTGAAATGCCGTCACCACACACAAAGCTATCCTTCTTATTGTGAAAGAACGCTACGTGGAGAAGGTGCGGAACCTGGGGGTAGCGAAGCAATCCCTAGAAAGGCGGCTGGGTCGGGCGTTAGATAACGCCCCCTTCCGTTCTGACCCAGGCCGCTGGTTCCAACCACCTACGCCTGCCTCTGACACAGCGCCAATAGCTGTTCAGGTGGAGCGGTTTTGGGGAAAACTGTATAGCGAAGCGGGTCATTTTGATGAAAGCACTCCAGCTCTCGGACGGTTCGACACGTTTTGCCGGCAACGGCCGAGTCAGCGTGGCGACTGTTTTCCAGTCACGCGGGGTGAGGTGGAGAAGGCGGTGAGTAGCGTGAGGAACCACGCCGCTCCCGGGCCGGATGGTATAAACATCTTCTGGTGGAAGAAATTCACGTGCACCCATACCCATCTGGCCTGCATCTTCTCCTCGTTCATCGATGAGACGGTGCCAATTCCTACGTGGCTGACAGAGGGAAGGACGGTGTTACTCCCCCAAAAAGGGGATCTGTCTCGTCCGGAAAACTACCGCCCGATAACGTGTCTGAATGCGCTCTGAAAGATCTTCACAAAGATTCTTTATGAGCATGTTTTGCGCGAGATCGGGCCTGCATGGCGGGAGATACACGAACAAACGGGATCCAAGAGGGGGCTGGGAGGTTGTAAGGAAAACCTGCTGGTGGCCCGCTGCATCACGCAAGACGCGGTCCAGCACAAGCGTAACCTCTCAGTCGCTTGGATAGACTACCGTAAGGCGTTCGACATTCTCAGTCACAAACTGATTATACACCCACTCGAACGCCTTTTGGTGAGTCCTTACATAGTGAGATGCATTAAGCAGCTCATGCGGCTCTGAAAGACATGCTTACAATTAAGAATAGTGAAGGCAACGTGTCGACTGGAGCGGTGGGGTATAGGAGGGGGATTATCCACGGAGATTCTCTCAGCCCCCTCCTGTGTTGCATCTCACTATTACCCTTATCAATCGCCTTGCGGACTGCACGCGGGTACGAAGCGCCCCCCCCCCCCCCCCCCCCGGAGAACGTGGGCGAGGGATCACCCATTTATTTTATATGAATGACCTCAAGCTATATTCTCCCCGGCTGGGGGGGGCTTCAGCACCTCTTGAACATCGTAGCGACGTACACGCGGGCGGTAGGAATGGACTTCAGATTGGGCAAGTGCGCTGTTCTTCATCTCAGGAGAGGGAGAGCAGAGGGTGTCGCGGCTGATGTTCGGCTGGTGGACGGGAGCGTCTTCAAACACCTGGACGCCGGGCGGTCTTATCGGTACCTTGGCATCGATCAGAACTCTGTACAAGACGCTGAGGGTGTCAAGGGGGCCCACCGCAGCGCGTATAGGCTGCGTCTCAGACGGATCTGGAAATCAGATCTGTCTGAGAAAAATAAGATCACTGCCACCAATATGCTCGCTGTCCAGGTCCTGCTCTACTCCTTTGGCATCGTCAAATTGCGTAGAGACGAGCTTAAACAGCTGGACATCGGCACACGCAAAATAATGAACATCGAGCGGAGTCTGCACCCTCGATCTTCCACACCGCGCCTTTATATGCTGCGTCAGAGCGGCGGGCGTGGGCTCTTGGGATTGGAGTGTCTTCATGACCGCATGGTCCTCGGCATAGCAAGCGATGTGATAACAAGCTCGGACCCGCTCCTGGAGATTGTGCACCAGCATGAGCTTCATGGGGCGGGTGCTTTTCTTTATAAGGCGGCAGATCGTATGGCAGAGATCCTCGGCTTGCCAACAGACTCCGTCGCTCGGTTACCCAAGTCCCGACGTCGGCGGGCAATCAGGGCTGCCGAGCAGACTGTCCTGACTCGGCAGCACGTGGACAGACCCATGCACGGTGTGTTTTTTCACCACATCGAGGAACAGGGGCTGTCCACCTAGCTGACCTTTCCCTTCTTGCGGTCAGCTGGACTGATATCCGAGACCGAAGGTTTTATCTGCGCCTGCCAAGACGGAGTCATCAACACCCTGGTCTATCGCAGTTGCGTTTTGGGTCAGCCTCTGCCGACCACTTTGTGTCGTGCATGCAAACAATCGCCGGAGACACTAATGCATCTACTGTCGGCCTGCCCAGTATATGCAGTCTCCGGCTATATCTATCGCCATAACGCGGCCCTAAGAGTGTTGTACTACCATCTACGGCACTCTTATGGGATAGGCCGGGAGCCCGTGCCGCCTTATTTACCAGGAGATATTGAGTCCGTTGTCGTGGGCGAGAGGTGCAAGATTTATTGGAACTTCTCATTCGCGACCATCGGGCCGCTTCAAGCGACTAAGCCTTATGTTGTCCTCTTCGATTTCGACGACAAGACGATATACGTCATTGAGTTCTCGGCTCCGACCGAAGTGAACGTGTCGCGAAAGGAAGAGGAGAAGCAGCTCAGGTATTAGCCTCTTCTGGACGAGCTATGTCGGTTGCACCGAGGATTCAGGGTAACGCTCGTTGTCCTCATCATCGGCGCGCTAGGGGGGATGAAAGAGTCTTTTGTATCGGGCCTCGCTGGCATACCGGTTTGCAAACCCGGTGTCCGGTTGCTAGCGGGTCGGATGCAGAAGGCGGTCATACTTGGGTCCCTCCGTTTACTCAGGCAACACGTTTGTGGACTGCGGTAGCCGCTAACCCTCCGGCTTGAGGGAGCGGCTATCGCAGAGCGATATATTGGAATTCTCGCGCGACTTTTTGACTGGGCGGCGGCCGAGGTGATGTCGGAACCATCGAGTGCCGCCCAGCGTTATTGTTCCGGTCTAGGTTAAGACCGAGCCTAATCCCCGGGGGTAGGTGAATGTTTCCCAGTGCAAACTGAGGAAGTGCGTTGCCCGGAGCAATAAAGTCTATTATAAAAAAAATAATAACCATGGTCAAATTCAAAGATGTGGCGGCCCTGGAGTCAGAAATAAGTAGGAACCCCCTAATTATTCTTCAAGTGAGATGAAACATATTCACATAGTGTTTTTATAATTGATTGCGATAATACATACTTTTGTATACATTCCGAAAGTACATTTTTTTAAATAAAAAGTAGAAACATCAAGCTTCACCTTCTAGCGAAAAGCACATTGCGAGCTTTTTTCGCCGAAAAATCATTAATGATTTAGGTGAAATTCAGCTCCCGAAATAAATAACTTTCTATGTCGAGCAGTGATTAACTTGACAGGCGATTGTGTCTCATCGTTGTTCGTAGCCTATTCTTGATTATGTTAATTTTAGAAAATGAGTGTTTTTTAGTGCAGTTCGCCGCCATCAACCCCAAGTACGTTCTCAATGTAATTTCAATGTTAGGGAATGCAGCTCTGAAATTGTGATTTTCAAGTATTTGATAACAAAAGAGCTCCTTAGATGGACCTTTTTGATAGTCCTTCGTGTATAAATCAATTGAATGTACAAATTGAAGCAACTCATTTCCAATACTAGGTAGATATCATCTTTGTAAACTTCTACTAATTTTTCTGCTGTAGCATACAAATTTGCTGCGTCAATCTCCTCTAAATGATTAAGGACTCGAAATCGCGAATGTACAGCATCGTGTACATGTAGTCTTTTAGTCAGTGAAACAGATAGTTGATCGATAACTGGAATGAATCTTTACACTTCAAAATTCTCTTCTGGTGATAGGTTAGCGTCCACTACACATGAGTTTGATTTACCAATTTTGAAGTCTTTTTTGCTTTACATTTATATGCTTCTAAAGTAAACTATTTTTAGATAAATAGTATATACTAGCCGATGTGACCGTCTGACGTTAAGTACGAATACTGTCGTAGGCGTTTTCTAGCAGTTGTAAAAAAATATGAGTAAACAGAATATTTCTTTTTTCTGCAAGCAACGCGAACTTTAAAGTAATTAATAGTTGGATCAATTTACGTGACATTTCTGGAATTATAACTCATGAAATATATTCTTTCATAGATAATTTATGGTGTTTGGTGCTTTTTTCTGCTTTTCATTGTTTGTTTGAATGAAATATGCTTTTAAATGTTATTAAAAAAAGTGCTTTATGAATGTATGCCGACTTTTTTTCTTTGTCAGATCTCTGAAGTGATTTTATAATGTACGTGTTGCATAATACTGGTGAACCGACATTCCGTAAAAATATGAATTGTGGATTCTCCTCTCTTGTGGAAGCTCCGGGGCTTCCGCTCCGGTGCCCCCCCCCCCCCCCCCTCAAATCCGGCCCTGATAATAACTATAAATTAATTAAAAATTAACGCTTTAAATTGTTGTGCAAACACATGACTACGGAACCCTATTTTATGCCTGTTCCAAGTCTGAACCTGCAGACGTGGCGGGTTCTTTTCGAATGCATTAGCACTCTTACCGAAACAGTATAATAAAGACATATCATTCATGATCGCTTCATCTCTGTGCCAGATCGGTGGGCAGATCGTGCCGTCTTTCCAACTGTGTTCTGTCCGTATCATATGGATAGGCAATTTTGCAATACTTTTTATCGTGTATTTAATCTGATCATTTATTCACTGATAAAATCGCAAATAAATTTAGAAAAATACTTTTCTGAGTTATTGTTGCTTTTTAAATCCTACGCTGAGAAGCAAAATCATTGATTCAATATCATTGGTGCTATTAAGTGAAATTTCGTTGATTCAATTGTAAAATTGTTGGTGTAAATAATCGGATTTATTAGTCCAAACAAAACGCTATTCATTTCAATAACATGATAAAATGGAAAGTTTTTTTTCATTCAAAAGATATATTGTTAGCCGAGAACAATATATCATTGAAACTATCTAAGAAATTATTGCGAACAAATTATATAGTTTTCAATGGAATCTCTTCAACGAATGAAAAAAGCGTTTCAATTCATAACATTGTTGATTCGAGTACACAAGAAGTTGATTGTTGATTCGAGTACACAAGAAAAATTGAATTTCGCTCGTTTGATTCAAATAAACTTGCTATTGAGTAAATATGTTATTTTATTGTTTTCACCGTATTCAATATTGATTTTAAGTACATTACTCGTTAAAATATTAATATTTTATTTTGATTGAAAAATATTAAGCAAATGTCTGAATTAGTTAAAAAGTTATGCGAAAGTAAAATTTGTTTTCTGCACATTTGATTGAAAAAATTCAAGCAAATTATGGCCGAGCGCCACCGAAATTATAGGTGTGAGGAAACCCGTAGTTCTCGGAGTAACCGCTAGAGGCCGCACGCGCGCTCGTTTTTCGTAAGTGTAGCGCCACCCGAAAATCTACTTAAACGCTGGAGAAACTCTAGAGTATCGCTTCTTGCCCTATGGCTACGATGAAAGTGTAGTATCTGTTCTAAACAGTTGAATATCTGATATTCTATCCATGGATATCCCATTGAATATCTGATATTCTCTCCACTATTATCGTGAATGATCATTCTAATGCTCACCTTTATTTAAGACTTATAACAAATTGAAAAACCTAGGTCCCATATTCGTTTCGATGTGGTAAATAAATAATTAATTCTACAAATCTACATTTTTAGTTCCCCTATACCTGCGGGTACACATTTTTCGTTGTCCTCGAACAATGAAATGTTCATATTTCTGACTTTTCCGTACCTGAAAATGTACATCTTTTGTCACCTGTGTTCGATGCAAGAGAATTTCACGTTTAGGCTTTCTGTCCTGTTTAGCGTAAAGGATTATTTGATTGGTTGTAAGCGAATGTCAGTAACCGAAGATGTATGTTTTTTTTGCTTATCGACTTACGGGACATACACATATTTGGCTTTGAGATATCTGAAGAACTTAGAATGTTTCATTGCGCAGGTTTGATGAAAGACAATTTCATGTTTGTGGTCATGCAAAAACTATAGGTATTCATTTTTGTCATTGATGATCTAACGAGCACATACATATATTTAATTTGGCAATATCTACCGTCATTTTTCCGTCGTTACGATTGATGCGAGACACATCCATATTTTTTCCTTCCAGATGCTTGTAGATATACATTTTTAATTGCCTTCAAGCAATGTATGGAAAATTCATATTTCTGGCTATTCAGCAACTGAACACATTAATCTCTCTTTATGTGTGCTCGAAGCAAGAAAGTTCCATATTGTCGGCTTTCCATTCTGTTGAGGGTAAATTATTATATTACTTGATTGACTCTGATCAAATGTTTGGTTGGCGGTAACCAAAGGTGCATATGTTTCGTTCAATTTGTACAAAAAAATGTATATTTTGAGAATTCACCTAATTTGAACATTCGAACACTCCTAATTTGAGAATTTGCAATTGCCCATGTTTGAGCAAAGAAAATTCATACAGGTGATTTCTCGACATCTGAAGGTGAGAATTTTTTGGTGTCTGCGATAGAGAAAATAAACCACGAGCTTGACAATGCTTACAAGGAATATCACTTATGTGTTCTCCTTCGATTTCGTTGAAACTCATATATGAGATGAAGCACTAAAAACTATTAGACGCGTATTTTTTTAGCTGTGGAACAATGGTTTTAAGGGGGGAAATCATCCCTCAAAGAAAGGCGTGTTGAGGGGTGGTTTTGCAGTTTCACCCACAAGTAGTTCACCGATCTGAATAAAACAAAAACCAAAATTCGTCTAATTTAACCCCTTAGCAGTCAGGCGCAAATGAGATTTTCGTGCCACTTTTGTGATGGAAAATAATAATTCATAGATTTATGGGATATTATATGGATGTCGATTATATCCTCTTATTTTGGGATCATTGAGCCAGAAGTTTTTAAACGAAAGGCGGTAGCCTTATTATAATTTATGAACGATAGAATAATTAATTCAGTTTATTTGCATTTGTTGCGCTTGATGCGAGGCTAATCGATATCTTCAGTCCCTCAATATCTACAGGTATACATGTTTCGTTGCATTTGAGCGATAAAAAGTTAATATTTCTGATTATTCACTACCTAAAAATGTACATTTTACTTCACCCGTATACAATGCAAGAGAATCCTATATTTTTGACATTTTATTCTCTCCAGTGCAAAGTATTATGTAGATGACCTAAATGTACGGCTTGCCGCCCTATTCACAATTTCTAATAATTCTTTGAGCTTAGAATTTGCGACACGACGAACTTTCGTCAAACTGATTTTTGACCCTAAAAAGTGCCGGATGTTTTATATTTGCACTAAGAAACGCTCTAACCATATTTAGAGGTTAGGGCTGTCGGAACCGCTTACTTTTTAATGCATTACTTATGTACATATAGGTGGCTAGATAGCAGTCAGCTGTCGAGAAGTTTGAGAGAGACCGGGCTAAGTAGGCAGCGAGTGCGTTTGCCCGGGCTACGTCACGAGGCTGATTATGAGTGATGGACGAGAGGCGAGAAGTGTTAAGTCACCATTAAAGAGGTGTATGTACTATGGTTACGACATGATCGAAAGACTTTATTCGATTCAACTAACCCACGGGTGTAGAATAATTTTTACTGGCGAGATCGCTCGAAAATTCCATGTAAATTATGAGATCTCAGGATTAAGGGGACGGATCGAAAAATAACCCAAAAAACAGTAGGGAAAAAATGCATTGCATTAATGAAATGTGATTAGATATTTGATTCGTTGACATGTTTTCTGTGACGTCGATTGAAAGTTCAAAAGCGACCAGTAGGTAACGCGTGCCGAACTTTGTTGGGGAAACCTCAGTAACTACCATATCCCTATAGTAATTTCATAAAAACGCCATACATAGGGGGTCCACATTGTAATGCAAGTAGATTTCGTGATATTTCCCGAATAACGTTGTGTACAAATCTTTGTTTCAAATTCTCAATGGGAGTTTTAGTACAGTCGTGCTGTATATTGGAATCGGATAAAATAGAAGAAGGCTAGTTTTTTGACAGGCGATTTTATAGGTGCCGCGGGTGCTAAATCCAAGTTTGCCCAAAAATCGGGGTGTAGGGTTTTTTTAGGGGATGAAGGGGTATGGGGTGGATTAATGCCAAACTACAATGGCATTAATGCACCCCATACCCAAATCACTCTATAGTGATTTGATCACTATAGAGTGATCAAATCACTCTATAGGAGAGTGATTTGATCATCACTCTCCTATATTATTGGAGAGTGATGATCAAATACTCGATCGACGCGTCTTTTCAAGGGCTACAACGTTCCCATTGGGACAAAAAGTGTACGAATTTTTCCCAAAGAGTTACTGAATTAAAACTGATTTTTTTAAATTTCGCCCCACTTTTTCACCCCCAAAATGAACTTCCACGACTCCGGCGCTATGGACAATACTGGATTTTTCTGAACATTTCGTCTCACGGCGCGGACCTCGTAGGAGTTGTAGTTTGTCATTAATCCACACCCATTCCCTTTCATCCCCCAAAAAAGAACCCTGCACCCCGATTTTTAGGCAAACTTGGATAATCTTGGCAAACTTGGAAACATAATCACGATCACTTGTAAACAAACTGGCCTTTTATTCTGTTGCGATTACGGGGTTTTTCAGCGACAGCAAGACTGTACTATTTGTTGGATGTCCAAAAAAAATATCCTGTCGTGATCCCGTGTACGAATTTGTTGGGGGGTCCTAACACGCATCTACATCTCTATAGAGATTTGTTAGGGACACCGCTCATGGGAAGTCCTCATTGGGATCCGATTGGATTCGCCACTGATCCTCGATAAACACCTCTTCAGAATTCCTACCACTTGCGAATCGAAAATGTGTGAAGAGTCACGGGAAAAAAAATACTTTCTTAAGGGAATTATAATTTTTTAAGTCAAGATTTATGCATTTTTATGATACACATATTTTGTGTATCAATATGTTTTATTTCGCAAATTCAGCGTACGAAATGCGATGGGATCCATCAGGAATCACACATTATCGCATTCTCTTCGATAAGGTGTGAATCAATGAGGATACAAACTTGATTCGTATATCGGATTCTAAGAGGGAATCCGAATTAGAATCCAATAAACGAGCATGATGTTTTAGTACAGGGGTCCAATGCGATTACCTATTGGATCCCTATCGCAATTTGTATACGGGAAAAGGTCGACGTGCTGTATAAAGAGTACGTGACGTGTTCGTCAGTAGAGTCAAAATTTTATTTTTTATTAACCGGTATCGTGACGCAGGCGCTTCTCATGATGATATTCACCAAAGACTCCTGAATTAAATAACTTCGTCAAAAAGGCATCATCCCGAATATAGCTTTTAAAGGGCTTTCTTTCTAAAAATGAAAGTGAAAGTTGGGTAAAACGTGACCAAAGCCACGTTCGTCATAAATGAACGTAATTAAAAATAAACCTGAAGTTATAACCGACAGAAAGACAGAGATATCGTCGGGAAAACGTGAGTGGTCCAATTTATGAAACCATATGATCCATTCAGGTAGCTTTTCCTTTGTACGCACCCGTTTCCGGACTCCTGCATCCGCCACGGTGGACATTGGAGAGTCACTTTTCCTGCGACGGTTTCAAGCTCGATATAACATCCCGCTGGTGGAAGCTTCGCTTTATTGGGACGAGGTAGTATACGGATGGAAAGACGATAGATTGGAATATGAAAGGAAGTGGAATACGAATTCATAGAAGAGAAGATCACCTAGAGAGAAAAAGCAAGAAAAAGAAAAAGCAAGAGAGCGAGGGAAAGGGGCGAGTGAAAGCAAGAAAAAAAAGGAGAATCATTAACAAGTGGGTATCGAGGGAGTTTGTTGGAATAAAAAATCTAGCAGACTACTCCATTGTCGATGACAGTATTCAAACAACGCCATGAATTTCTCCGTACCGAGAAAAAGCGTTGGAATATCCAATTTCGTTTAACCCATACCGTGTTTCACCTCGGTCTGTCTTATCCTCCCTATGAGTGTGTATGAGCGATTAACCAAGGCCTGATTCGGCACGCACTCACGAGGGAGATTTGGCTGGATTTAGGAGGGAGGCGAAGAACACCACGTACACGTCTGTAACCGCGTACACATCGATTTTTTTCACCATGTATCCCTCTGTCTCCCATTTCTGTTGCGCTGAAGAAAATCGCAGGTGGTCGATTTTTCTATGGAATGGAATATACATGTGTGTGTGTGTGTGTGTGTGTGTGTGTGTGTGTGTGTGTGTGTGTGTGTGTGTGTGTGTGTGTGTGCGTGCGTGTGTGTGTGTGTGTGTGTGTGTGTGTGTGTGTGTGTGTGCGGGAGAGAGCGAGAGAGAAATCACTCGTAGCTCTGATACATGTAATTTCCGCAGTTTTAGTGTGTAGGGTAGCAAGAAAAGGAAACAATTTATATTGTACCATTTTACCAGAGCGACGCACGCGAGGCAGAGGAATATACGTATGAAGATCGATTCTTCGTTATTGGGTTCAAATATATCGGCATTCTTAGAAATGCGTTTCATCGATTCAAAAAATGAACACGAAGGCCACAGAAAATTAGAGAACACTGGGGTGCACTAGTAGTACTTAAGGGGTGTTCTCACTTTAACCGATAAAAAGGCTGTTTTCATGATTTGTTCTGATAGGTTTATATTATATATATTGAGATAAAAGTTGTTAAACTTAATAAAAACACTTTCGAAATATAATGAAAAGAAAAACGATTTATTCAAGTCACTATTTATAGACGAAAATGTTAGTAAAAAAGGTCCCAAAAAATGAAGGTCTGCGCTGTTGATGGAATCTCGGACATGGATCATCCGAAACAAAAAAATCAAACGGTTTTAGATTCAGTATGTTAATTGTTATAGCGTCTTTAATACGATTTTTTATATGAATGGCGATATTTTTCGAAAAAAACAACAACGAAAAACGTGTTTTTTTCACTGCTTTTGGCAAAAAACAGTGAAAAAATTCTCGATATGCGCTATAGATACAGTCGTAAAGAATGTGTGGTTAAATATTCATAAGGATCGATTCGGTATTTTCGAAGAATAAGCCGTCAAATACGTTGTTTCGAGAAAAACCCGTTGGAAGTTCGTTTGGGTTACATAAATACATTTAAAAAAATGTTTAATGTATTTCGAAACTGTATTGATTAAGTGTATCAAGTTTTATATCAATATCTATAATATAAAACTATGAAAGAAACTCATGACAATACCCATGACTAATTTTACAAAAGGCCCAGCACTCGGCCAGTACACTGTCAACTATACTCGACGACTGGCCAACGATCATTACCAGTACTCTGCGACGGTTGAAGAACATTCGAAATGTTACATGGGCCTACAGCTAGTAAACAGCGTCGGCCTAGCAAACCCGATACCGGACCAGCGCTAGTAGCTTTCTAGCTGCCAGTAATCGCTGCAACATAGGCTGAGAATTGGATAATATAGATGGCCAGAGTTCGGATCTAGTGGGGCGTACCAAGGGTCGGGTGCAGTTTAAGGCCAATGTTGGCCCAAGGTTGATTGTCGGTGATGCGCCAATATCCGATTTAACCATGGGATACTCTTCAGTCTACAAAACCGGCCGAACGTTGGCCTTATGGATGGGTACCATCGGTTGGGCCCCGATTGCCTCCCCGAGCGTTGGTTTTATTGTAAGCGTCGGCAATTTTTTCACGAGTAACCTCTTTTAGTGTCTGAAGTAAGAAGAATCCTTAATGTACTCTATTTTTACCCTGCAGTTACATCTTTAGATGGACGATTCCATGTACGTATATCGGAAAATAAATCGTTAGCGTAACGGATATAAATTCATATAAATAGATCGATATATAAGGATATAACGATATAGATAAGATATAAGGGATAAATCTTAACATGAAAGACATTCTCGACGTTTATTTTAGTCATTGGATCATGTTGCCAACTGCTATACCTATCATCATTATTCTTATTTCTGGGTGGCATCCAAATTAGATGCGTACTTAATTAGGGTTACGGATTTAAATGTGGGTTAATGCATGCAGTCGATGTAGGAAGGCATCCTAAGCACAAAGACACAATTCAAAGGAATGTGCCTCGGCACATTGACGCGAGTCAAATCTGTTTAAATGCAAGCGGTAAATAATACGGATATTTCAATACCGAATAGAAAATTCTCCATACAGATCTATTCTAGGTGAAAATAATGTCAGAATAATCACCGATTACACTGATAATTATTTTGTGAGAAAGTAATAGGTAATAGGCAATAGGCAAATAGGACAGTAATAGGTAATAGGCAATATTTCTTTCAGATTCTCTTCCTTTCCACTGCCGCCCTCCTTGTTTCTCTACTCCAGTCTATGTATACGCGCCCTTTCTTAAGGTTTGCGTGCAAAGATTTTAGCTAGAATGAAAGACGGTGAGAGTACCGACGATTTTTTCCAGCTCGTGTTGCACGCGCACGGGTTGGAAAAAAATACTATAACGTGAGAGCGAGAGAGAAAAAGAACAAGTGGGTGGTCTTTTGCGTGGATTGGGAGGAAAAAGGTAAAGAAGGAAAAGAGGTGGCGTAGAATATATATCCGTGTGAAAAAACTTCCAGGGTTCAGCCGTTGTTGTGGCGTATAAGGAATGATCTTTTTAACATTATATATATATATATATATATATATATATATATATATATATATATAGTATTCTGGTGTTGTATGAGGTCAACTACCAAATGGGAAATGAATTTACTATATCTATATCTACCCCCATAGGTGTGGGAGTAAAATCGAGTTCAGTTGCGTGAAAGAAGAATGGGAAATATACGACCAAGAGCTGGGATGAATCTTCTTCATACACGTACACCAATTCCAGCGGACATGGCACAATAAAAGCATCTTGAATTTCAATATTATAAGGGCCCGTGTCTCACCCGGGTTTCAATTCAATTTCTTATAATAACTCATTTATTAAAAATATGTTGGGCAAAAATAAGGGTCACTCGATTACTTAGCAGTCACGGCAGTGTGAATTGAACCAACCACATCGCCAAAGGTAGCTATAAAAAATTAATTGTTGAAGTAACAAAGAAAAACGGATTGAAACTAGTCGAGCTTTTCGAGATGAATGACGACGATACAATTTTTGGTATCGTCTACTAAAACTACAACTTAGCAGTTTTCGAAAGTTCCGGTAAATCGTCTGCGAGGAAAAAGAGTAATCAAAATCTGGACAATTCAAAAGTTCTCAATAGCGAATAGAGCTGAAATTTCATTTTCTATAATTAAATCTTCAAAGTTGATCTTCGATTAGACGTATCAACGCCCAAAAAAAACCGGCATTCTTCAACATTTATCGGTAAAACGCTTGATAAAGTGTTTCCTCCTTCAGAGAATTCCGAAATACTTGTAGGATCTCAATACTACATTAGCCCTGCTGAAAAAATCGGATGACGAGAAAACCCTTGAATTATGAAATACCGATGTGAAAAAATGCAAAATTACTTTCCTTTTCTATGACCTTTTTTGTTATCGAGGGCAAATGCTTGTTAACATTTTGTGATACCTAAATCTTGAAGCAAAATTATATTTTTTGTTATATCGTTTTTCTGAAAAGGCGAAAAAAAACACCAGTTTGCACTTTATTATCGGATCAGTTGGTGATCCGTATTGGTGATCAGTACTGAGCCCTGCGAGTCATTACTCGGGGTAAATGAGATTTTTGGTAATATTCTCCGCAGTCCTGCGGGATTCGTAATTTTTCGCGAGGTAATAATTATACTTTGAGAGTACTTTAATCGTCTTTTAACACGCGAATTTTGAGGATAAAAATCACAGTCACGTTGGAGGCAGGTGCCCATATCCGTGAATCGCTTTGGACAATAGTAAATGACGGAATAGTTGCCAGTTTTCCCAGGCAATAAAATCGCATAATGTTCCATTCGCTATTATTTCATTTGAAATAAAAAAATTGTGCCGTCTCTTTCTAACGGTACACGAAAAAGGTGGTTACAATTTGTTAATGACATTTTCCTTCGCTATACCGATCGCGTTCAAATTGCTTTTTTTACTTTCATCATCCCGCATGACCTTTCCCTCAAAGCCTCGTGGCATTAACCGCATCTGTCGAAATGTCAGATCGACAGTGATGCATTGACCCATTCTTCTTTCTTTTTACGAGGACGATGCTCTACGAACGATGCTATACGACACATACAAGTAGACAGACTTTTTACAGGATTCTTATCCAGGCAGCGACGTTTTTGGTCGTATGCGAGCACGCGGATGTAGCATTCTCACCTTATATAACATAATATATATTGACTGGTGCGGTAGAGAAACACTCAAACTTTTATCGATAGTGAGTTCCTGAGAGCGAACACTGAAATTTTCCAATTCGTTTAAACGAGAAGTATCGAACGAGCGTATATTGGAGCACGAAATAAATAAAAATGGGCAAAACTCTCATTGTGGTCTTCTCTGTATTTTTCATATTGCATGCACAGAATATAAAACTTTCTGCTTGTTAAAATTATATTATATATCACGAGATTCGCACAACTTGGTAATAGCTAGGACAACGACTGCCAACTCGAATGCGGTTTCATTCTTCAGCTGCTTGAAAAGTAAGGTATTGGCATGTAGGATAAATTTGCCCGTAATAGTACCTTCTATGGATGTTTTGTATTATTTACAACACTTTTAATTGCAAACAAAAACAATTCGGGATATTAGAGTTGATGTACTTATTTTTCTTGTGTAACACGAACTCTATGTGAACTGGTGGTGAACACATGCAAATTTTAGTCGCAATTTTTTTAAATATGCGAGTCGTACTATTACGGTATATTGTTCCTTTGCGGGGCCAGCTACGGAACGCATCTCAAAGTGTACATGGGGCGTAATTAATCCCAAGCGATTTCCGACTCAAAATATCTTGAAAATGATGAACCTTTTAGAAAAAAATATCAGGCTGTATTATTATATTGTGAAAAAAGGAATTGTCCATCGAAAAAACGTGCTTGAACTCGACGCCGGGCCGCGCAGAAAAGGTCGACGTTGCGTAAGGAAATGTTGGGATCGGTATGACCTCGTGTGTACTCGAAAGGCTAATCGTACCTGGCCTATTCTAAATCGTACGCCGAAAAAAAAAAAAGAATTGATAATGTTAAGGGGGGGGGGGGGGTACCTTTATAGGCGGGGCCGGGTAGAAATTTCGAATTTGAAATGATCAGAACGTTCTAAACTTCGAAAGAATACTATCCCGAAAGATCAAAACTCCGAAAGAATTTTACACGAAAAGACCAAAACTCGGATAATCTGAACACCGTCAAAATAATTCAGCTATGGGAGTTTAAAAGTATCAAAATTTTCAATAAATCACCGAAACAATTCGAGAATTTTTTTGTGACAAAGTGATTTTGCGTCAATTTTGAAATTTGTCTAGACAATGTTATACGTTCTACATCATTTACAGTAAACTGTGTAGACTTTCACTGGCATAATCTTGACATGGGGGCCGGGTTGAAATTCCGAACTTTGAATGCGCCGACGGTATAAAATTCCGCATTTTAATGTTCCGAAATTACAAGGTTCGTCAACATCATGCCAGCGAAAGTGTACACAGTTGACTGTAAATGATGCAGAACGTGTAACATTGTCTAGACAAATTTCAAAATTGAAGTACAATCACTTCTCAATTTAAAAAAAATCTTGAAATAATTCGTGAATTTAATGATATTTTTGAAACTTATAAAACTTTCATAGCCAAATTATATTGACGGTGTTCAGATTTTCGTAGTTTTCGTCTTTTGGGTAAAATTTTTTCGGAGTTTTGATCTTTCGGGGTAGTATTCTTTCGGAGTTTTGAGCGTTCTGATCATTCAAAATTCAGAATTTCAACCCGGCTACCTTTAGGCGAGGAAAAGATTTCTGATTTTCATGATTTTTGTTTAACGGGAAAGATTTCTGCTAGTGGAAGATATGTGGGAAATCAAGCGAGTCGGATTTATAAGGGAGAGGGTGTTTATTGCACCAACGTGAGATTACGAGTAACAAGAACAAGGGTTTCTGGAGATCTCTTAGTAAACAAAGACAAAAGAGATCTCGTTGACCAGAAGAAAGTGAGCGACTACGTGGACGTTGCCACGACGATATCGCACCATATCAACAATTTTTTCACTATTTTTTGACACTTTAGGTATGTTTTGATACTATTTTTGGCTGTTGTACGGTATTTTTTTCAATTGATCTCCAAAAATGGCGATGGTATGACACGGCCTTCTAAATGGGTTGCGGCGGATAGTATCAGACTGCGTGACACCTAGCGTCGGCGTGATTAATCTAAAAAACTAACGAAGATTCTTCTCTCATTAACACTCCTACGTAGAATATGAATCGAGAAAAAGTGAGAAAAGTTTAAAATCAATAAATTGGCACGCTTTGAAACAAAAAGATTGAATTTTGCGAAAAGTGGCTGATTATGCAATAAAAACTTACGTTTTTTATTTTTTTTTAATTAGGTGCATGTTTTAGACAACAAGGTTAGAAAGATTTATCCTAAATTTTATCAGAATCTGGTGATTAGTTTTTTAGCTATACGTCACACCAATTTTGAAACTGCAGTTTAGAAGACCGTGCCCTACCTCCGCAATTTGTAAATATTAATACATTAAACAAATACCATGTAACAACCCAAAAGTAGTAATAAAATAATCCTCGAGTCTCAAACATAGTAAAGAAATATTATCTTTAAAAACATGGGGGTTCAACATTTTGATTGCCCAATATAGAACGACAAAGATTTCGAAATGACAGAATTATACACTCAAAATAACGTAGGTTAAATTATTAGAAATTTTATCCTTCGACCGACGACGAACTACAATAACTATTACACCAAAAGAATATTTATTCCAGAGCTCATTTATCTGAATACAGCAACGTGTATTCAGATTATCTGCAGTTTGAGTCATACAAATATAGATTCGAACAATCTACAACATTCATATTTCAGAAACAGAAAAAAGTGAGTATCTAATGTTGGTAATACCATCTATGGCAAAAAAACCATATATCGAGAATAGAAACTTCGAATGTGTATTAGATAATATCTTAGATATGCAAATGATCGATGGTCCAATATACCCAGCTAACCATGTACTATAAACCTACCCCTCATGTGGAGTGCGCCGTACCGGTACTGTTACCACCTCGTACGTGCGTACGGTACTGGTACATGACCGGTACGCCGTACGGTACGCTGTACCGCCAATGTGCTAGTACAGTACCGGTACAGTATCGCCACCGTGGAGCCACCGTAGACTGCAGTACGGTGTAACTCCACGGTAGCGATACCGTGGAGGTACGAGTACGCTGGTATCCCGTAGCCATACATTATCGGTACTGTAGGGTACGGCGTACTCCACATTTGCGGTACGCTGTACTAATAGTACACTTGGTTAACTGGGTAGCGAATAAGGGATGACTGCCTTACCTGACTGACCAAAAGCGCCATCTGCCAGCTTCACTCTGAAGCGCAAGTAACGTATTGCTCGATCAGAAGTTTTCGCTGTCCGGACCATTCTCCTTTTCGGCCTATCGGTATTTCAACTGATCGACTTTTTCGCCCTTTGCTTTGATGAATTTCGAAATTGTAAACCATCATAATATTTACAATTCGGTGATGTGTCGTCTCGAATTGTTCGGCGTATTTATATCGGAATGTCGATATTATATCTCTCATTATTTTGTTAAACCTTATATTTATTTTCACTATAAATCAATTTCGAGATATTTGTATTCACAATTTTTATGAACTATTATACAGACTATCTTATGATTGATCTATCTATATCGGAACGTTCGTCATTAATGAATTCGAAATTTCGGTCCTTCTGAATATTGATCGATCGAATTTCCGACACCCACCCATTTTTGCTCGTATATATATTTTACGACCTGTTTGTTTGCCTCGACAAAAAGTTCGTAAACCCACAACGATATTGATTTTTCTCAAGTTGATCATACGATTTTTCTCAAGTCTTACTGGAGTGAGTACAGAACAACTCGCGTCCAGGCGCAACGTCTGGACGTAAAGTATGACGGTATCAAAGGCAAACGCCGTTCTCGTGGTAATCAAAATGTATGCCATTCTTCAAAATAATAATTTTTTTATTGGTGGACTTACCACTGAAAAATATAATTCTACAACACTCAATATAATTCTACAACACTGAACATAATTCTACAACACTGAAAAGAAGATACCTTACTAATTGACCAAATTATTATTAAGAAATAATAAAATGTTTGCCCTTTGAATACTTTGCGAAGCAAATTTTCGTAACGCTCGCTACTCGACATGGCTAATTAGTACTTTCATTTATTATTGAGGCGCAAGTACGATTTAGGCAACTGTATAGCAATTAATCATTTTATTAATGCTTCACCAAGTTTAAGCATTCACACAGTTCTTTAACTTGTGCAGCAGTACGATAGCTCTGAAGAGAAAAATTACAGACATCGGAAGAATTTACTGCACCAGCTTTGGAAATCAAGGAATGGGAATTCCGTTTCTTTTTTTGGGATAAATGTTTCTTTTTCTAATTATGTGTACCGGAAACCAGAAAATTAGAGTTTTAAATCAAAATGTACAAAAATTGAAAACAAAATATTGTTTATTGATTAGCGTTGCGCAAATGCAAACGTTGCAAGCTGCATCAACCTTTCGAAACGTAAGTAGCAGTCATGGTTGAGAAAACATCTAGTCTTTTACCAATCAGAGTGTTTTCAGAGGCTTTTTCTCTGTTGTCACCATGTCCTTCTCTTCTTCTTTCTCGCCTTACCCCCCCCCCCCCCTCCCGCCCGCGGCACCCTTTTTCATCGAAATAATTTGATATCGAAGCCAAGATAAAGCAATGAGTAATGCTTCTCCGCTTGGACCGAGCGCGTATAACCGGAAATAGGAAAAATTCCGTTAGGACGGTACATCGAAGAAATGTATGTTTTTAACAGTACATCGCGAACATGCATGCGCGAAGCATTGAATTTTTCGGCGTCCGGTCGAGTACGTGTATGTATTCTCCTTCCTACTAAAATTTTACGTGCGTATACAGCTGCTGCGGCCCATAAAAGCCTGTGGCTATTCCCCGAGGACGATAATTTATTCTGTACTCGAGAATGAATGGTACGTTCTGTGTCACCCGTGGTTTCATGCCATTTTTTAAAGTTCTGTCTCTTTCTCTCTTACACATGGTCTGCTCGATTCTTTCGCCGATCACCAGTGCAATCTGATTTTTACCATTTTTTATCAGAAAAGATACGATTTTGATCGAAAATGGAATAGTTGATCAAGAGAATGTCAACATTCGCGTTACCTTTGAAAAATAAATACTTTCATTATTTCGTCACCATCTGTCATGACCAATCGAACGTCTAAAAAATGCGAAGCAGCGCAAAAGAGCAACTAAAATATTACGAATGTTAGAACTTTATATTGATAATAATACTCCAGGCTACGATCGAGAGTACATTTCGGAGCAGAGGACACGCTCCGTTCGTGTGAAAAATAGACACAACTTCCATGGTCTGGGATCGATAATGACCGTCACATTGCACATACATGAAACCATCTATGCATAGGTGACCAGCATATTTTGTGTTGCCAATGCTCGGACGTATGTGTGTGCTTGCTCATGAGCCCGTTGAATCGCGAATCCGAAGGCCATTTCCCACCTTTACCACATTATCGAGAGATCCCTTCTGTATCAGCACATGATTTCCGGAACGTCCCCATGCCTCCAAACAAATATATTACACGAACGGAAAATAGATCCACAATGCGCTCTTATGTTAAAAAAAACAATCAAGTATCCGAACACGCATTAAACTACGGTTCCCTAGCTCGTTGTATTTTAACTGCGATTATTCATTGGGAGGAGTTATTTGTTAAACCGAAGAATTACAAGAATACCGGGCGCGAAGGGTGCGGTACATCGGCTGATGACTTTAGAGGCTCACAGCGCGTGGACGAGGCGACAACAAAGAACGCTAGACTAGCTATGAGTTTGATTTTAAACGCCCCATTGGACGACACCCTAACCAATGGGGTCCGCGAAAATTTCAGTTTTCCCGGACACTTTTAACGTATCAGATAGAACGTGAAAAAAAACTTTTCTATAAATTTATCGCCAAATACGTCATCGCGTCTATTTCAATCGTCCGTGGACCAAATTTCAGCTGGATCGATTTTAACGTGTCAAAGCTACAAAGTTATGGTAAATGGACGAATGGAGGAACGGCCGGGACGAAATTAGAAGGATCCCTAGTACCTATAAAATTCTTCAAAAGTCGGAAACCAATAATTTCCTCAAAAAATCAAAGGCTTTATTTTCACTTTTCCACCAAAATAATAGACCCAGGAGATTACAAAGTATCAAATATAAAATAATTGTAATGATAATCCTAAAATACATGTAGAAGAATTGTTGTGACTGGAAGTCAATGATTTTACTTGAAGAAGAGAATAATTAGGGTAAGTCGGGGCAAGACGAAGGCGCGTGGGAAGATGAATCATAAGCCTAGCTACTAAACAGTATGTGCGAGCGAGGTGCTCCCGTTTCAGTTTGCTTGGCCGGCGGGGAGGTGAATGAGAGAGGAAGTATCAACTGTGGCGGAAGCCCGTGTTTCAAGTAAGAAAATAACGATTTTTGCCATAACGATCAAATTTTTGGTAAAGCTTACCATTGCCTCAGTTCATTTGAGTTGTTGATATTGATTAGAGACAGATAAGTAAACACAATGAAAGTACTCATGATTAATATAATAAGAACGGTTTGTCAGAATTTTTTAAGGTTATAGCGTGATTTTTTGTTGATTGGTTAACCGTCTAATGGGGTAAGATGAATACAAGTTATCGCACAGCCGTAATGTCTTACAACGTACCTCTTCAACCGGTGTCTCTACCAGAGGAAGAAGAAGAACTAACTAACGATTCAAAAGGAATGGAAGCAAGATTATTGGGACTGAATACTACAGAGCTTACAAGGAAACGTTGCGAGGTCGATGTCTCCGATTTCGATAAAATTTGGCATGCTTGTAGAGTGGGTAAAAATAGGCGACACGTATTTTTTTATATCGGCGGAACCCGATTTTTAAGGATTGAAAAGATTGGGATGTAAATTTGCATACATGTAGAGAATGGAAAAGTGCGAATACCGATTTTTTCTTTTTCCGATAACTCACAATTAAGGGGTTGAAACTGCCCGTCGATTGTTCTGCCGAAAGCATCGTATAATCAGCTAGTCTTTTGGCATTTCGGTCTAAATTCACGTCAATATACATTCGTGTTATGACGCAATTGCATATTTGTAACATTCCAGCCCCCCACCCCAACGATCCCCCTCTCGAAAGGCAAACGTTCAAAGTTCATACTGTGCGGCATGGACGAAAATGTGTAGAAATAAAAATGGGTTACAAAGAAAGTACAATCAGTCAAAAGAGTCAATACACATTTTCTCGTTTTGGCGGAACGACACTCTTAAGGGGTCAACGCACCCTTAACAACTTCGTTCTTTCTATAGCTCGTGAACGAGCCGAAATAAAAATAAAGTTCGATAGGACAAAATGTTGTATTCTTCGACTACTAGACGTTTATGATGATAATGATGAGTACAGCAATAAATGGCGTGTTGTTTATTGCAATAATTCGTGAATTACTTGTGAAAAATCACTCTTCAGTTTTCCACTAATATGGGCAGAGGCAAGGATCGCAATCACGGACTGACTTCGTGCTTCAGGAAGCGACCGGATTACAATTGTATATTTACGAAGAAATTCTCCCCCGCCACGTACTGCCTTTGAAGATTACAACACAATCGGAAAAGTGTTCTCACGCTTACTCTTTTAGGAAATGTTTTTTTATGGATTATACTTATTACAACAATGATAGTCATGATAAAAGTGTTTGAAACAAAGAGATTTCTTACACCACGCACAAGTGATAATAGCTGCTTTGCCGCATATATCGCATGTCGGTACATTTTGTGAAAAGCAAAATTCTACCGGATTTTCGAAGTTTGGTGGTCTTTCTTCTTCGTACACGCTTTTGTACCACGCATATTTGAAAAGATTTGTAAACCGTGGAGAAGAAAACTGGTTGTGTATATGAGATTGTAATTTAACAATATTGTCTCTCAAATGCAGATTGACGTCGTAATTGTATAATATTACTGCGTCAGAAAAGTGTTTGACGAAGTTTTTCCATACACGGAAGCCATAAACATCAAGAGGCTGTATCATTCCAGTCGTACCTGCAGGAATTACTAATTATCATATGGACTAATTGTCTACAGAACTAATGAAACTGGTGCAATATATTTACCTGCTGGAATGGTTAAAACTTTAATATCTTATCCTTGCATATCCATTTCTTTAAATGCAGTTGGACATTGACCGCTCCAAGAATCCAGAAGTATTACCGATTTTGGACCCGTATTGGGAATATATACTTCTTGGAACCCTCGCTTGAAATGATTAGTCGTCAATTTTCCAGATTTCGAAGCCAAAAGAAATATATTTTCGGCTCTGAACATAGTTTGTTCTACTCGAGGACCAAATTTGCCAGTAGGTTCGTTTAAAACGATCAATATCATAGGTGCCAAAAGCTTGCCACTCGCAGAAACCAAAGGCTGTATAGTATAACTGTGTGTTGTTGATGTTTTTGATTGCACGACTGCCTCAACGGATTTCTGCCCTTCTTTCGCCAATGTGCGGCCTATATGTAGCTCTAAATTGAATCCACTCTGATCAGAATTAAATGTGTTTTCAGCCCCAACGTTGGCTATGTTGACTTTCACCATTTCTATAAATTCTGTAGCTTTGTTTTGAAGTGTATCAGCGTTTAATAATTGTTGTTTTGTTACATATTTAGTAATCTTCCGTGACACACTTCCATATTGGTTTTTGAATGTCCTTAGCCAAGAAGCGGATGCTTGGAAATTTACGGCTGGTATTTCTACAATTTCTCGTGCACGTGAGGCCCATCGTCGTAGATCTATATCATGGACAGACAACCTTTTGTCCAAAGCATCATTAAAATTGTTTAACGTTTAGTGAGCTATCTTTGTTAACTTTTCTTTGTAGGTGCCACCCTTATTTTTACTATGGGCCCACCGGCGCAACTGCGGCTCTGATTTCACCTTTTTGAATTTCGTTTGAACAGATGATAACTTTCTATTCCCATTTGCCGCGGATCTCCAGTAATCTACAGCTCTTGTCTTGTATTCGTAACTCAATTCTTCTATATCTTGGGTACATACATTTTCATCAATTTTTGGATCTAGGTATCGTTGTCCGTGCCAATCTTCTTCACTGTCATCTTCTATTGCGGCTGCTTCATGAATTTCATTTGGTGACAGAAAATCCAAACCAGTTTCGACTTCCATTTTCATAGGTTGATCCATCGCTTCAATGATCATGTTTTCTAGATCCTTACTGAACTATTTTTCCTGTTTGGTGATTGAAGTGCGAGGCAAATTCATAGCACTTAACGCTATGGATAGAAGTTCAACAACATTCACCGGATTAACGTACATTTTTATTTGTATTTCGAGCTCAAAATGTATGGCTGGCTTCTCCGTAGTAACTGCAGCAATAATGATCGTTGGTGAATTTATATGACTTGAAACCCAATTGATAAATACACACGAAAAAAACAACGACGACACACGCTATTACCAGAACTGCTATTAATCTTTAATAAGGCGATTTCAAGGTTATCACGAGAGCCACTCTTTGCACCGTAGTCGCTCTTTGCGAAGATTTGTTTCTTTCGTTCATTGGTTCCGCTGTTTGTGAAATTAAAATTAAAGATAAAGATTAAATTATGCTGCGTTATAAGCTGATAAAAATGTTTGCATCATTCTGTTCATGAGTTGCAGCGGCAACCCAAAAACGCTGTAACCTCTGCAGATAATGCCTTCGATACGGTGAGCGGAGTGGAATTTGTTCGTATATATACAATTGTAATCCAGTTGCTTTCCGAAGCACGAAGTCAGTCCGTGATTGCGAGCCTTGCTCCTGCCCATATGAGTGGGAAACTGAAGAGTGATTTTTCACAAGTAATTCACAAATTATTGCAATAAACAACACGCCATTTGGTGCTGTACTCATCATTATCGTCATGAACGTCTAGTAGTCGAAAAATACAACATTTTTTCCGTTCGAACTTTATTTTTATTTCGACAACGAGAAAATGTGTATTGACTCTTTTGACTGATTGTACTTTCTTTGTAACCCATTTTTATTTCTACAAATTTTCGTCCATGCCGCACGGTAAGAACTTTGAACGTTTGCCTTTCGAGAGGGGGATTGTTGGGGGGGGGGGGGGGCTGGAATGCTACAAATATGCAATTGCGTCATAACACGAACGTATATTGACGTGAATTTAGACCGAAATGCAAAAGCCTAGCTGATAATACGATGCTCTCGGCAAAAAAATCGACGCGCAGTTTCAACCCCTTAACGGTGAGATATCGGAAAAAGAAAAAATCCGTATTCGCACTTTTCCATTCTCTACATGCATGCAAATTTACATCCCAATCGATTAAAAATTATCGGAGATACGTTTGAAAAAATTGCATTTTTGGAATAAACGATATGAAATTTGTTGCTATCTGCATCGTTCTCATCTCCAATGTATAGTACACGAAAAAATAAACATTGTTGCAATTGGAAGTTTTTCCATATCTTGTACCGTTAAAACGTTATCGACGAAAAACGAAAAACACCCCAATTTTCGAGGGTGCTTTTCAACCCTTAAAAATCGGTTCCGCCGATATAAAAAAATAAGTGTTGGCTATTTTTACCGATTCTACAAGCATGCCAAATTTTATCGAAATTGGAGACATCGACCTCGCAACGTTTCCTTGTTAGACGATTGGCTTATCAAATTGCAGGTACTGAAAATGAAATCATTTTTATATGCGAAAAATGCCAATCATTCGTGGCCCATCATGCTTCCAGTGCTGTTTCATCATTATTATTCAAATTATGATTAGTTTAAAAGAATAATTATAGTTGATTGATTCATATGTATTGTTTTAATGGAACATGGCCTTCTCATCTTGCTCCGAGTTCCCCTACTTACTTTTAGAAGAGTAACCACATTATTTGCTAATACAATATCTCCGTTTGATTAGACGCGCGTGATTATTTTCTTCTCATATATTTTTTTCTCTTTGTTTGCGTACATCAGTTCCCACCCGTAGATACCTGGAAATTTGACTTGAGAGTTAGAGCAATGAATTGCCTCCGCCTTGCGAGAGGACCACGTTGTTATCAACCTTCGTCGCTGATGGAGGAACGTCATTTTATATCCGCTCCGGCCTGTCAGAATGGCTCCTGTGTTTTTTATGATTAGACTATTCACTATTGAAAACGCTTTTTCCACAAAATTAAAAAATAGAAGTATTGATAGAAGAAGACTTTGCTTAGGGAATTTGTATACCATTCCTTGGCTGCAAGAGTGCGGATGAAAATTCAATGAGTTTTCGGCAAGCTGCCACCTCCTGGCGAAAAAATTTGGTGTAAAAATAAATTATCATTGGGCAAATGCCAACTCGTAATATTGTTGAAAAATATTCCTAAGCCAGAAATGATATCGAGACTAATCATTTTTTCTACCTCAACAAAAAATCGGCACGACTGAGTATCGCTAAAGCGACGTCGACTCCAGGTTGTTTACACGGTGAAAAACGTTCAACTGTCAATGCTTTATAAAGAGTTTTTGATTCGGCAAAGTTGAGAAAGGCGTAAAAATGTCGAGCGGACAAATATTTTATTATAAAGTTCAAATGCTATGATACTATGTACGTTTGAAACATCAGCCGATTTTTAAATACCCGCCGGTTGATGTTTGGATATGAGTGGCTCACTCGATGGAGCGAGTTAACGCGGTGTTGCCACATTTAACTTACAAGTTTCGTTAATTTCCGAAAACTAACCGTTTGAGCTCCAAATTCACATCTTTTTCGAGTATCAATAATGAAATAAGTAGAGAAACTGCTTCATTTTTTGACACCACATTCCCAACACTACGATCACAATCTGCTGACAAACAGACGGTAGGACCGTGGGAATTTGCCGAATTTTTTGGTGGCTGGTGGAAGAGGGTCCTCTTTTCCACTAACAAGAGGGGCGCATCGTAATCTAAATACATTTGAATACCATTACATCAAAATGTATACGATACAATAGATTTCATAAGATGTATGGTGGTTCTGCAATATTGTAAAAAATGTACCATCTTACTGTATAGAGTCGCGGCGTGTCGTCAGTCCGGCAGTGGCGTCGAGATCGGTGGGTCAACCAGTGGCGTCAATTTCGAGATTTCGAGAACGGTGTAGTCTAGGAGTAGAATCACTAAATCGATTTATACTTTCCGGAATCAGTAACTTGGTTTGCACTTATATAATGAATTACATTTATTTATGTCTTTTTTAGCCTAATAGTTAAATTATTGAGAAAACGATATCCTTCGCCGAGCTTTTATTCTTAACCATGCACGCCAAGTCGTTGCGAAGCATTTCCAGTGTACTTGTGTGATATATACGCTGTACTTATATATAATTATAATTCGGTTTTTTATTATGATAGTTAAATGGTATTCAAATGTTTTCATTTCCAATGTTCCAACGTATACCCTTGCGGGTTTTTACGTGTAACCCCTTTCCAATTGAACCCTTTCCAATTGAACCCTTTCCTATTACTCCCTACCCGCACTTCGCTAATCTAAACTAAATTCTGTTGCGTCCACAGCCGTCTTGAGGTACACTATACCGCATTTGGCGAGGGTACCGGAAAACTGTGGAAAACCCGTACCGGTATAGACGGCCCTATTCTTCTGATTTTTGGTGCAGAGACTTTAACTCAAACATCTACATTAAGGTATCAGAAGTATTGGCTTTCCGCTCGCTGGTTGATGCGCCAGCCGATGCACAGCTAAGCGGTCACCGCTCCGAATATTGGCCCCGCACAATGCTGCTTAACTCAGAGCACCGCCAGAGCCAAACCCCGATCGCCCATCTACCAGTGTCGGTCCTGGTTTTAAAAATGAAATGTTAATAAAATATTGTTCTTAGGATTTTATAATCTTGTGCACGTGTCTAGTAAACGTACTTGGCTTTTTCATAAAAAAATATTTCACTTCTTTTGTACGTTTAAAATGAAAAAGTAATATTCTAAATAAAACCATTATTTAAAATAGAATAAAAAATATTTCGAGTTTAATTAGAATTTTATAAATAGTAAAACACCTAATAATTTTCAACGGAACTTTTTATATTACTTGGCGTCCTTTTTTAATTTTGAAAGTTTTTTAGGGGCATTTCACATCTTTTTGAAACGGAAACAATTTTAAGAAATTGTTTGAAGTATTTATTTTTAACAGCAACTGTCGTGGTGTTTAACATTTAAAAATTCTATATGTAGGTTATTTTTTTCATTTTTGTTGATGCACACAGTCAATACCACATACTATCTCAGAGTCCTTTCTAGATTAGACAGAGTCCTAACAAGTACATTAACACTACTGTGTTGAAAATCTGCCATCATAGAGAAAAGCTGAGTTCACACCATCTTACATGAACTCTTGGCACAGAAATGATAGAGCGCATGATCACAGATATAAATTTTTTGTATGATTACTGGTGCCGTATAAAAAATGTTTGAAAAGCGATGAACCAGTTACTTATCCAATGTCCTGAACTATCAGCATCAGGCCTGCAAATCCTTCCTCAAATTTTTCCGCTGACAACAAATATATTAGACTTTCTCTACTCATAACACTGTCCTTGTGTTCAACATTGGAACATTCTATTTGTCGATTATTCTTTTCAGTTCCTTAATGAGGACAGTCACTACCGGGTGTTATTCCCCAAATCCCTTCTTTGTCAAGTAACATTCACACCGCTAATGTGTCGAAGAACTGTTGAAAGACTTATACTACATAGAAGACACATACTGCACAAACTACACATAAATCCCGTCTTTAACAAGTAAAATTCACAATACTACTGCGTCAAACAAACTATTAAAAAGCTTCTACACCAAACTGTGTATGAATCCCTTTTTTGACGAGTTCCATTCCCACAGGTACAGTGCCGAAAGACTCATACGCCACACTACGCTTGAAACCCTCCTTTGACAAGTGGCATTCACACTACTGCTATCAAAGATGTCGAAAGACTCATGCGCCACATTACGCATGGAACCCTCCTTCAACCAGTGACATTCTCACTGGTACTGCATCGAAGAACTGTTACAAAGTTTATATGCCACAGAATGCATAATGGCTTTCTTCGACAAGCGACATTCACACTACTATTGAAAATATCTGTCGAAAGAGTCATATGCCACACTATGCATGAAATCCTCCTTCGACAAGTAGCATTTACACTGCTGCTGTCGAAAACTCACTGGTACTGCATTGATGAACTGTTACAAAGTTTATATGCCACAGTATGCATAATGCCTTTCTTCGACAAGCGACATTCACACTACTATTAAAAAAATCTGTCGAAAGAGTCATGCGCCACACTATGCATGAAACCCTCCTACGACAAGTAGCATTTACACCGCTGCTGTCGAAGATGTTGAAAGACTCATATGCCATACTGCGCATGGATATAGCACAGCACGCATAATCCCCTTTTTTGACAAGCGACATGCACACTGCTATTGAAGAACTGTCGAAAGACTCATGCGCCACAACTGTCGAATGGCTCATATGCCACATTACGCATAATCCCCTTCTTCAGCAAGTGATGATTGCATATTTGAATAGAAACATATTTTTGAAGTAATAGATAAAGGCTACGAAAATTCTTCTGCTAGTCACATTTTTCTAGGTTAAATCATGAATATTTTCTTTGAACATTCGGCGATCCCGTGTTTTTATAGTCATTACCTAGAGTTATTTAATGTATAAATTATTATTACCGCCGGTAAAACTCGTATCCACGAGCAGACGACGCGTCAGCTGGGGCGAGAGCCGATAACCGCTGCACTTCACACGCTACTTATTTTGGCGTGATGCTATAAAGTGTAATCTCGAACGAATTTCGAACGAATCTCGAACGAATCTCGAACGAATCTCGAACGACAAGTGTGGAAGAATTTTCGTGTAAAAACTGGCCCGAAAATTCGGCCGAATATTATGAGATCTCAAGACTGAGTAGACGAATCGAAAAATTACCCAAAGAAAATCGATAAGAAAAAATAACATTTCATTGGTAAAATGTCATTAGATTTTTTATTCATCCCCGTATTTTCGCGTAATTTCGAATCCAAGTAAAAGCGTCGTCTGCTAAAGCCCATCTTACTATATAAAGAGTCGCGGCGTGTCGTCAGTCCGTCAATGGCGTCGAGATCGGTGGGTCGACCAGTGGCGTCAAATCGATTTTTTTTTATTACTTGGCGTCGAGACGCTGCCGCGTCTCTTGATGAGGCGGAACATTGGGTTTTTAATGAGAATAACAAAGTTGATTAGCGAAAATTCAACGTTTCAACATATAATAATTATATACAAAAACCGCAGTGGTAGTTATCGTAGAAACAAACAAAGCAATAATTTTTGCGACATCTTGCGCAACATATAAAAGCATTTTTTACAATCGCAGGGAGTTTGCAATACATCCGTACAAAAACATGTCCCATTAACATTCATGAAAATGTTTCTTGTAACTGATAATTTTGAGGCAAATTAGGCGTATTGAATCATGTCTCGGAATATTGGTGACGATAATTGATGGTGAATTATCGAATAGATTTGTATACAATCGGATTTTTATACAAGCAGAATCGTGAAATTAATTCCCCGGAAGATTGTACTACTACTTCAACCACGTGAAGTGCTAGGGATCCTCTTGAACCACAAACAAAATTCGGCAAATCCCCGACCCCATGGTCGTGCCGTCTCCTTGTAGGTTTTTTAATTTCAATCGAAGTATTGTTTTAGCCCCTACAGCCCTATAACTTGAGTTTACGATGTGTCATGTGTATTATCAAATGAATAAAGGTTTAATTTGAACATTTGAAATCTACGAAACTATGCTGTAAAACTGATTGATTTTTTGAGAGTGCGCATCCTAAAGTAATCGCTCGGTAACATAAATTTCAATTGTCATGGTTCAAAACTCCTGAAGAGGGGAGATACCTTTAGGCGAGAAAAAATTGCTAATTTTCATTATTTTTGTTCGAACGAAAGATTTCTTCGCTATGTTTTAGACTAAGGGTATGTTTTATTACTACTTTTGGCTGCGACGTGGTTTTTTTTATTAATATTTTGGAGACATATTCTCACAACTCAAAACTATAAGAAAATGCAGACAAAATTGAATTTTTGAAGTTTCTGGACGGTAATGCTCCCTTAATGTTTCAAAATGGCGGAGGTATGGCACGGTCTTCTAAACGGGTTGCGGCGGGTGTTGTCAGACGGCGTAACACGTAGCGTCGTGTGAGAGACCCAAGAAAAAGTGAGAAATCTCGAAAATCGGTGAAATAGTACGCTTCGAAAATAAAAAAGATTTTCGGAAGAATTTTCGGAAAAAATGGCTATACATTAATTTTGTTTAAACACCATGTAACGCCTAAAAGTAGTAATAAAACATACACCACGTCTCAGAAGTGGTGAAGAAATTTTTCCTTAAAAAAAACACGAAAAAATGTCCTCGCCGAAAGGTATCTCCCCCTTAATAATGCCCCTACACTCTTATGGCGACATGTGAGCGATAAGAGGACGTTTTGAGCTTCTTGAGTATAAGTTATAGCCATCAGGGTGTAATTACATAATCTCCTGTAGAAATGGTGACCCTTAACTATGATTGGATAATGATTCGAGACTTGAGCGAGTATTGGGTCCTGAGCATTTATAGACTAGAGTGGCCCCAGCAAAGGCACGGTTACAGGAAAAAATGTGCCCAAGCTTGTCGCAAGAGTCGAGAACATACCAGTTCTGGAGCTGTATTTGCCCACCAATTCACAGTCATATCAATATTATTTTTCAGTTTCTTCGCAGACGTGCTGAAACTTTCAGTTTTCGTTTCGGCCAGGTTGGGGTTAAAAAAACCCTTCCTTTTTTTTTGGTCGAGATTTCCGTAAATTATCACTGCTTATTGTTTGTCGCGAACCTTTTTTTCGATCCATTTTTTAATGTAAAATGAATAAAAACTGCGCTTATAATATTATGAACGGCGGAATATACGTCTTATATAGTCGAACTTTCAAGCTACACTGACGAGTTTAGACCATAACAGACAACGAAAATACGTTTTTATAAATTCCAGTCTATTATATGAACGTTGTGAATGCCAGGTAAATTGAATATATGAAAGTGAATGCCAGGAACGTTGTGAATGCCAGGTACATACCAATGTGATTTCGTTTTGTCGTTAAATATTAGCTCTGAGATGGACCTGCCGATAGTGGCCCCGAAATAGTTCTGTCCAATCCATCTATCAATGCTATGGCGTAGGTCGTGCCAACATTGGGACAACGCGTGTAGAAATGGGTACGTGCATTCCTGTATCGACAACCGTCACAGACTTTACCTATTCCTGGCTACTGAGTATCGATGTTTTGTACCACGTTGTCGGGTCAGAACGTGCTCGAGTTTTGTTTAGCCTATACAATTTTAGATAGTACTATGTACTTTTCATACTATGATCGATATTATGTATATAATATTAGTTCCGACCACACTATTTCGATACACTCATTCCCATATTGAGTTATTCCTAATGTTATTTCTATTCCACTTCCGTGAGCCTTTGAGGCTTTCAATAGCTGGACAGTTAGCAAATGGATCGTAACTTTTTACCGCTAGATGGCAACTTGGTTAGAGTCTTCTCATAAATTAATTGCAGCCAACGTTTGCCTATAATTCAGATTCAAAATAATTCAAATTGCTTTAACTGATATCTCTCATCAGTCAGACATCATTCGGACGGTATTTCCAACTGGGTGTTGAACAAAAGTACATCTCGATTACTTTTTTTCTTTACCTTTCACGATAAAAGTGTAGTAACGTTTTGTACTTATCGAACGCTTAATCAATTTATTGGATTGGAATATACTCCTCAGTCCTACGGCACCTCAAGATCCAAAAAACCTCTATTTTTGCATTTTCAGTAATTTTTTGCATTCTACGTATGGATCGCGATTCACGAAGGACTATGTACCCGTCTACTATTAGAGCTATATCGAAAATATGAAGTGGTCGAGAAGTAGAAGTTCTATGACGCGTCTTCCTTGTATCGAACATTCTGGATGTTCCGTGAAAGTAGCGTTAGTCCGTATCAAACGACTCGAAAGTTAAGTAAAGAGTCATTCATAGTAAAGAGCGAGAAAAACACTACAGATTTTTTTCTACATGGAAAAGAAAGGACCTAGTAAGTCAGTGATGAGGCAGAGTCGAATCTCGAGGAGAAAGAAGTAGGTAGCCCGCCTCTCACTCCTCGAACGTCGTTCTTTCATTTCCGTGATAAAATGATTGCCTCCTACAAAATAGTGAAACGAGCCTATTGCAGGGTAGTAGAATTCGGGGGATCGATAGAAACGTCGTATCTCGGTGTTTTGGTTGATTCATATGAATATTTTCCTATACGATTGTTTTCAAAGTGTACAATCAAAAGTGTGCCTTTTTAACGGGTTACGCCTAGTTCGGACCGGAAAAAATAAGTGTTTTCGTGATTTTTTTTTGGGAAATCGGTGCAGGTTTTAACTTTTTTCATAGTAAAGGGTATCATTTCAAGTATCTTTGACAATTGTTTTATTGAGAAATATTTATAAACGACGAACATACAGTAAATTGCACAGACCGCTGTGCAAAAAAGGTCCTTCGCGGTGACCGCTGCTGCTCGGGAACAAATCATCTGGAATAAAAAAAACCAAATGAATTTAGTTTTTGTACCGTATTATCTAGTCTTTAAGGGGTTACCCCCACTTGCGATTTTGAAAAAATAGATTTTTTTTATTGCATTATTTTTAAGCATAAGTATCTGAGAATATGTCCTGAAAATTTCAAGTCGATCCGAACAAAATTGATGGAGATATGAGCGTTGAAAGAGAAGAATCCGTTGTGTAAACGACCGGCTAGTCTGCCGTCTGGCGCGCTCGACCCTCCCTCCGACCTTCAATGCATTGTTTGATGAAAAGGGTCGTATACCTGGCATTCACAACGTTCATATAATAGACTGGAATTTATAAAAACGTATTTTCGTTGTCTGTTATGGTCTAAACTCGTCAGTGTAGCTTGAAAGTTCGACTATATAAGACGTATATTCCGCCGTTCATAATATTATAAGCGCAGTTTTTATTCATTTTACATTAAAAAATGGATCGAAAAAAAGGTTCGCGACAAACAAAAAGCAGTGATAATTTACGGAAATCTCGACCAAAAAAAAAAGGAAGGGTTTTTTTAACCCCAACCTGGCCGAAACGAAAACTGAAAGTTTCAGCACGTCTGCGAAGAAACTGAAAAATAATATTGATATGACTGTGAATCAAAGTCCTAATATTGAATATCGGATTTTGAACTTTTGGGTTCTGTTTGCTGCTATTTCAAATTTAGTGAAGTGCAAAACGTGTAATGGAAACATTACATTTGAAACGGCAAGTGCAAGAGGACTAGGCTTCAAAATCGTTGTAAAATGTGACTCATGTGCAGATAATTTGATACCATCTTCTCCTTTTTTGGAACATTCGTATGAAATAAATCGTCGATTTATATTCACCATGCGAGTTCTCGGCATAGGATTGGCTGGAGCACAAACATTTTGCGGACTTATGGACATGCCAAAGTTTCTTACCGAGACTACATATTCAATAATTTTGAAAAGTATTTATGAGTCTGTGAAAACATGTGCAGAAGTAATATTTAAAAAAGCCGTACGAGAAGAAATTGAAGATACACCTAATGCAGAAGGCGATGCAACTCCTCAATTAACAGTTTCCGGAGATGGATCCTGGAGGAAGCGAGGATATTTGTCGTTGTTCGGAGTCACATTAGTCATAGGCTACTACAGTGGAAAAGTACTTGATCTTGTGGTAAAAAGTGCGTATTGTAAAATGTGTGAATCGTGGAAACATAAGCTAAATGATGCGGAATACGAAGAATGGTACGAAACACACGAAGATAACTGCAGTGCAAATCACGAAGGCTCCTCGGGAAAAATGGAGGTGGACTCCATTATCGAAATCTTGAAGCGTTCAATAGAAAAATATAATGTCCTGTACCGTTACTACATTGGAGACGGAAATTCGAAAACGTACACTGGGCTAGTAAATTCTCATCCTTATGATGATGTAGAAGTTATAAAAAAAGAATGCATCAGTCACGTCCAAAAGCGTATGGGATCCCGCCTTGGTAATTTAGTAAAAAAAAAAAAAAAAAAAGCTTGGTGGTAAATGACAGCTGACAGGAAAATTTATTGACAAGCTCACTGTGTACTATGGACTTGCTATTCGACGCCATTCTGCTTCTGTTCGCGATATGCATGAGGCAATATGGGCGACCTTCAATCATTACAGTTCAACCGATGCAAATCTACACCATGAGAGATGTCCAACCGGTGAAGAATCGTGGTGTTCGTATCAACGAGCTCAGGCGAGAAACGAGGCTTTCCAACACGATTACAAACCACTTCCATCAAATGTATTGGATGCCATCAGACCTATATACAATGATCTGAGGCTCGGTCGGTGGCTTCAATCAAAATAACAACGAAAGCTTCAACCAACTTATTTGGAAAATCAGCCCAAAAATCGTGTCGAGTGGAGCAATCATTGTAAATTTAGCAGCTTATATTGCCGTTGGACTATTCAACGAAGGTTCAAAATCATTATTATTTTATTTCAACTCAATCGGAGTGAGCTGTGGACACAACGCGCACGAATACGCTGATAAAATGGATGAAGCACGGATTGCACTGGCAGAGAGACGTGCGGCCGAGAGCACTCGTGAAGGAAAAATGTTACGAAGGCAACACCAAATTTCCGTTTTGCAAGCGGCATCGTCGGCGGAAGAACTTCGGTATGGGCCCGGAATAGATGACTCTATGTAAGTTTACAAAAAAAAATATTTTCTTCGTGTAAACTGAAATTGAAACTTTAAACGCGTTTTTCTCAAAATGGCATTTCTGAAGTCGGTGACCAAGATTACTCGAACACTAATGAACCGATCTTCTTGAAATTTTGCAGGCTTATTTAATACATAAAAATGTAGTCTTTAATCGTTCGATTTTTTTTTCGACAAAAAACGGCCGTTTTTTTCGTTAAAATCGAACCATTAACTTGAGTGTCCGCCATTTTGTGAAAAATGAATATTTTTTAATATCCTTCGATTAAAGAATAGTTTATACTTATATTTGACTAAATCCATCCGCATTTTTTTTTCGGGTGATCCACTTCGCCGCAATGTTGGTCACCGCAAACCATGTATATAAAAACATTATTTCATTGACGGCCATTTGCCGCTAAACCATGTAATATTTTTCAATAAAAAAAATACTGAAAGTTCTTCAAGATGTGTTCTTTAAGATGGTATATTGATCGATTAAAAAAGTTTTGTAGTTTTCTTTAAAAAAATTCATGAAAAAGGCCTTTTTTGCGCTCCAAGTGGGGGTAACGCCTTAATCGAAGCATTCAATAAAATAATAATTTTTCGAAAAAATGGTTGCCAATCGAAAGTGATCGTCGATATTTCGGTGAAAAAACACTCTATTTTCCTTGATATAAAAAAGTATGCATTGGAAAGAAAATCCTTCTATTGAGGACTGCCTTTTGATATACAATTAATGTCTGTGAAATTTGAAGCAGATCGGTTTAGTTGTTTTTGAGATATTTTGGTCACTGATTCTGAAAAAGTAATTCTGAGAAAAACGCGTTTAAAGTTTTACGTCACGTATATACGTAGATAAAATGTAATTTATTACCTCTAAATGGAATCATCGATGCCCGGATACATACAGCAAACCTTCTGCAGAGGTAGCATCCTCCAAAATTCCAATTTGATGCTGCCAACTAGGTATAACCCCTTAATGATGTATGGATGCCTTTTTAAACACATTGACTCTATAAAGTGCTCGGCATGATTGTTTTGCAATGGAAAGAAAAAATAATATTGTGTTCAAAGATCGACGAACAATCGATTGTACTCTTTTGGCCAACTTTTGTATATTGTTACATCCTAGCGAATGTGCCTTCTTTCGGTTATTCCCAATATCCTCATTTGCCCTGTCACGTCCGAGGAAATTCTCCAAACCTTTATTATTTTTCGTTTATCTTATTCAGACGGTCTGCCTCGTGTTATAACCTCGCATTTCTTCAACACTTAAATATCAAACTCTCAGAAAGAAATACGAGGTACCACTCGAACGATACGAGAAGACTTTGCCTCTAGCCTAAATAAGTCTCGGCCGATAAGTATTTAGCATGGTGTCGACAGGAAACGAGAACTCGCGAGCGCTCGATCTCTTCGTGCACCCGATATAATCTACAACATAACACGGATCATGCGCATCCTTAGGTCTCAGATACCGAACTCCATATCCCATGCGCTTTTTCGCCGAAACACGGGACAAAGGTCTCCTACCTTCCACGCGTGCAAATTCTATGTAAGGAATAATCGAGATCAATTCTGCGAATTATGAATGTCGCGACCAATCACGCTAAACCTTAAAGTTCCTTCTCCCACAATTTATCCCCTCCTAATTTTCATATCAAGAAAGACTTCCTTCCTGAAGTCAGTCTTCCAACAGTTTCCATCGCGTTCAGACCAAGTCTTCCAACAGTTTCCATCGCGTTCAGACCAAGTCTTCCAACAGTTTCCATCGCGTTCAGACCAAGTCATCCAACAGTTTCCATTGCGTTCAGATCTCAGTCTCGCAAAATCTTCCATCAAATCAACTTCACTTCTAAATCTTGTTCTGACAGAATTCGAAGTATAGAACCGGTAACATAGAGTTTCGAATATTATACATCTTCGGGTTTTGACCGAAACGTCGTATAAAAGTTAGTCGACTCTCGCGGCCTCGAGTCTATAAAACAGTTCAAGAGCTGTTTACTACGCGTGTATACATAAACACTCTCAGCGTCCCCGAAAGTCTGGTGCTGGGATCCGCTTTCTGAACGATAAGCGTGGCGTCCGTCAACGAGACTCTTATCTGCGAGCGACAACCGATACTCTTGCGAGCGAGCGTACCTACACATTGACCCACTCACGAACACAGCGACCAATGTAAGCGACAAATCCCATTTTTATGTTAATACGATTGTTCCCCCGGCATCACCGTTATTTCCATTGTCAATTTTTCTGTTAAAACAACTTTATTTATCCGCTCACTTATTTGTAATAAACCTTTAGTTAAGTTTGTACAAATTCGTCAGATTATTTCCAAATGCCAATCACTGCATGACTTCCTAATTTCTGACTCATTCCAAGCACTACCCCTTTTTACCCTCATCCCGTGCTATTGCGCTTGTCGTAGGCAAAAAAGGAGGGAATCTAAAAATATGTGCCCACGTCCCTTCAGGACGTGACAATATTAAAGGCACAAGAAATGTCTTTCCCTACTCACAATAAGACGAAATCTCTTTTCACGTGATTTAAATCCACGTGTCATCGATGCAAAGCGAGAGGACGTAGAGTAGCTGACTGCCCTGTACAATCTGAGAGGAGCTAATTGGCCAAAGATGTTTGTTGCCTAATATCGATCAATGAAGACACCTCTTCATTAATCGATATTAGGTAACAAAGCCTATCGAACGGAAGAGGATGCCAAAGACGGCAGAAGGTCCATTGCTAGTGAATGCTATCTTTCCATGCAAGAGTGAAGGAACATTTGAAAACTTGGATATTTCAATAGGAGGTAAACTTCAAATGGGTTGAAAATTAAAAGACCGACCCTTGTTTAATATGCATACGAGGGTAATTGTACGCTCTCCCATTTCCGAAATTCGAGGTACGAGGCACTGAACATCTCGAGATAGGGCACATGAACATAGCGGGAATATAGCGAATCAAATAGAAAGGAAAGTCGCGTACTACGTTAATTTCGTCGAAGGTTGCCGACGATACGATGCTGCAAAGATCCATTTCTGAAAATTGAAAATGAAGTTTTATCGGTCTATATAAAATTTCGAAAACTCAACAAACAACAAACTGCGAGAAGATCAAACGTCTACAAACCAATAACGGCAAAGAGTACCGGAACCAGGATTTCTGATCTTGGTTGATAAAGAAGAAGGTTAGGTGCCTTACGCTATCATACATCCTTCAGCATCATGAGTCGCTGAATGAAAAAACAGGTCGTTGGACAAAATAGCACGATACCGCCAACCACATTGGAAATGGCCAAGCGATGACAAAGTTAAAAGGAAATACACCGTATGAAAAATGGATGAACAAGGGCCCTGATATGGGCTATTTTCGATCTTTCGGAGATTATTATTTTGGTGTTCACAAAAACAAGAAAAGTTCCAAGCTCGAGGAAAGATGCATAGGGGAGACAGGGGTTCAACGTAACAAATTTTAGTTGAGAGCTCATATCTCTGAAACGGATGATTGTATAAAAATAGTTAGTAGCTTATTCTCAAGAAAATTTATCTGTCTACAATTAACAAAAAACATGTACCTAATGTCAATAGATAATTAACAGCGCCGATTTAAAAAAAGTCCAGCGTTAATTTTAACTCGGGTTTCGGGGCTAATTGTAACATGGCTGGGTCAGGTTTTACGGTTGTTATGAGGTTTAGCTGTCAGGGGTGTAGGACAAGACCTATGCACTGAGAAAAAGCCTATGTTCTGAGATAAAAAATCATCATTTAGTCCCATGCCTCCATTCGTCACATTCGTATTTTTATTTAATTATGTATTAGTTTTACGGTATAAAACTCAAGTTGATATCGCAACTAATGAAACAAAGCATCGAATAAAATATTAACATCACTTAAAAACTTTAATTAAATCACAAATAAAAAAATTGCGATAGTAAAAAAAATCGTTTACCTGGTAAAATGGGCCGCAGTGACGTGACTTCTCTGTGCAACTCCTGCGCGAGAACTAGCCGGTATGTGCGCGTCCACCACTATTCTAAGAGTTGGAATACTATTCATATGTAACTACAATGTTTATAGTTTAGTGGAAACTCGCTTGTGAATTCTTGCCCCTGTTAATTGTAGCCCCTATCTCCCCTACTTTCGATTAAGGTTCAATGAAAATGTTTAAACAATGGAGAAAACGAGAACTCCATTTCACAACGAATGAGAAATTGAAAAACAACGATCACCCAAAACGAGAACGTAATCAGCGACCTCACTCCACGCGTTGAAATCTGAGCACCTCGGCGAGAGGCCGAAAATCTCGCTTATGATGCACCGGAAGAGAATGTCAATTCGAGCCACTCAAACTGGAACGAGCGAGACAAAAAAATGTATAAGTCAAGATGGAGAAAAGGAATTTTCGAGATGTAGAAGACCTGGAAAACCCAGTAGGGGAATGACACCACTAAAAAAGAAAATTTGGACATCCCAGAAAACAGCCCAAGTAGAAACCTTGCTCCGGCTACAAGACCTAATCAAGCGTCCTGATTTCTTTTTCCAGCTTTGATCAGGTTTTTCATCAAGCCTTGATCATTTTTTAAATGACCCCTGATTTCAGCCTGTTCAAGATAAAAAAAATCAAGGCCTGATCAGCGTAAAAAATCAAAACCTGATCAGGGTAGAAAATCAAGGCTTGACATGCAGTTCGAAGAGAGAGTTCACCGTTGTTCCGGAAACCACCATTTCTTCACATTCTTCATTACACTGGCAAAAATATTATTTATATAGGATCTATTTCAATCAAATATTTGACATTTTTTTGTTTCGCGACTACGATCCTATTTGTTTCAAATATATTTTTTTAGAATATATAAAAGAATGTTTCACAAATCGGAATAAAATGAAATATTCAATTTATAGTTCTACCACGATGACTTTGTATCATAAACCGACGTTCCCTGGCCTTCTGAAATGTTCTTTTTCGAAGAAAATATTTCGCCGCCTCCACATGGAATCGAACCTATCTACCTATAACTATGCACGTTGTCCCTACGCTACTAAGGGTTTGTAGTATCTTAGTCGCAGATATGGCACAAGAGACCACATGAATTCCTATAATTATTTGTTTTATCACATAAACTATATCAATTAGTTATTATCATCGTGATAATTAGAGAGTTTTATCGAATGTCATGCTACATATTTTTCAAACATAACCTATATATATAATTCCTTTCTCTCACCGATGTGTTGGTCTAGTGGTCAGCGTGCTTGCCTCTGGAATCAACACATCGGGAGGTCGCGGGTTCGAATCACCGTATCGTAGTTTCAGAAAGAAATAAAAACACAGGCGTGACGTAGCTCCAGTTCTACACGGATTTCGCGCACACGGACCGGTACGTGTGTGTGCCGTGCGAGTATGACCGTAGCCTGTGAGTTATTTCTCGACGAAACGCGACTAGCTCCGAGACTGTGAAGCGAACTCGGGGCCGGCTGTATTGGTATAGGTTTTCCGCTGTTTCCCTATACCCAAAGCAGAAATGTTATCGTGAATGCGATACAGAGGGGGAAGTCGGCTGCGGCCGCAAGGTGGGGATATAGAAACTAGAATATGGGGTATGTATCAAGGGGGAAGATCCCTGTACAGATGAAAGTTGAAGAAAAAGAAAAAAAAATCAAAAATAAAATAATTTCTCTCTCTCCCCTTCTCTACCCCCCCCCCCCCCGTCGAAGTGTGTATTGCTATGAAGGCAGACTATTAATTCAAGCAAATAGAAAAATGTTTTTCTCTATGAAAATTCGATTTAATTTAAAATGAAAAGAATGAAAGAGATACATTCAGCGGATTCAACTAAATTGTTTTTCGAACAGATGAAACCGAATCACAGATCTATTAGGTATACATAAAATATTAGGAATAACAAGACATGGATGCATAGAATGGGCAATTTGTCTCGACATGTTGATGATTATATATAGTTCGTCTGGTGTTTGACAGGAGGTTAGGCGTGTGGAAGACACCAAACTGTATATAGGGATCAGGCGGATTCATGCAAGCCGTAAATCTGTTGGCCTGACTACCGCCTGAAATAAGCCGGCTCAGACAACTAAAAGTAACCGTAATTCCGGTTGCCTGCCTATCGCCTAAAACCAGCCGGATCAGGCAAATCAAGACACACCGCAGGTAATGCCTTCATACTTCAGCGTAATCAGGCCCGGATCAAATATCAGGCCAGCCGTATAATATCTCTACTCAGGAGTATCATCCACCGAAAGAAAAATCAAACCCGAGCATCTTTGCTTACACAAACCTAGTTTGAGCCCCATGGAAGGATGCGCTAAAGTGACTAGATACCAAAGAATGGACGCAGTCTATTCAGAAGAAATCAAAAGCCTTATTGAACACGAGACTTTCGATAACATGGTACGATTCGCAAGTCTTATGAGGACAATACTGATGGAATTCTCGCCAAAGCTCGGTATAGATTTCCACACCTATGCCCATTGGACGTCTAAGTTTAGTTCGAATTCTGGATTGCTTTACCGGTTCACCAAATTATGCAGATTTATTGATGCGGTAGAATTACCGTCTAATCAAACGAAGAACTAGAAGGACAAATATTGATGGAAAAACTTTTCGATAGCTTTATACGTGATAGGATAAGTCTACTTAAGATAGCATTTTATGGACTTAGGGGACATCTACCTAGAAGCCCGAAAAAATTGCCAAATTCCCAGTTTTTTCTGGATAACGGTTGGCGAAGAGAAACGCATTTTTTTAAACACAAAAATACATATATTAAAAGCTTTTCAAAAATCACCAACAAATATAGAAAACAACAAATATATGGCCGCCGGCAGATGATGACATTTTTTCGCGCCGTTCGATGGTGAACACTCTCCAGTTTAAACAGTCCACTTGAAATCTAGACACCAAACGGGTTATTCAAGTTAGCAATAAATATGGGTTGCGATAATAATATCGACGATCGTCGATTTTTAAAACAATTTTCTTTCAACAAGGTGGCGACGAATTGAAGCTTGAGCATACAAAATCTACGAAAAAAGTAGTCATTTTTACGTAGCTATTAAAAAATGAATATCGATTTTAAAAAAGTGGGATCATAAACGACCTTTAAATGTTTCCCATCGTATCTCGTGTGAATATAGAAACAATCCATCAAGGGGTTCTCGAGTTATCATGTCCACCGACTTTGAAAATAGTGTTTCGAGAACAACGCGTTTAAAGTTCGAATTATGATGCTGCCATGTTTAAGTGGAGAATTTTTATATTTTCCTCTAGCCACCAATTCCAGGGCCATATAAGGTACCCCCAGCAGTAATGGCAGCTTCATGGGAACCGGATTGCTTTGTCAGCCAGCAATTCTTCCTTCGTGCGTCTCCTCCCGAATCCGAATTTCGGCTGTATACATGCGCTTACGATCTCGAATCTTGCGGATTTCAAGCGGATTTACCGGTCGTTTTCTTTTCTTTGGCCTATCTCGTCTATTAGCGGTAGAAGCTCTTGTTTCTCGCATAATTTTTACTTTCGATGGTATTATTGGAAAAATTGGAGCAAGTGTGTAAAGTCTATGCACGGCCTTTCGCCAGCTCAACGGCTTTTACACTGAATTCTAACGGTTCTCAAGTGAAATCCTCATGTAGAAAAAAGGGACCCTATTGTTATAATCAACAGCACATACAATACAGACCCATAGGACGGCTGCAGTGGTACCTGCCGCAAAAACGGGTCTTCCACGTGCGCCGCGCCAGGTACCGAAACCTGATCACTCGCCGGGCTGACTGTTAGAAGCTGTACCCCATTTATTTTTAGAAATATTCCAATGAAATTTTCCGGGATTATAGCTGAAACGTGATACTATTGAATGAAAATATTTTTGGAAAATGCATTTTTTGCCCACCTTGGTGGATTAGCCTCATAAACTGGCATGTCATCGTTGGCGCATTCAATTCAATGAGAGAATCGAGCAAACCGAACTCCCCCCCCCCCCGTGCTTCCATCCGTGCTTCTATTACATGAAGCAGAATGCTGTTTCGATGTTTGTTCTTGCATATTTCGTAGGATACAACTTCCGAGAACGAATTAGGGAGACATCACAAAGGCAGAATTATAAATCATGAAGATAGAATAAATGAAGGAATCATGAAGACAAAAGAAATATCTACAAATAAAATGGCAGCCGATATTATGACCAAGACTGTACCTGTCTGAAGAGAAAAAGAAAAGAAAATGCTCCCAATTTTCGGAAGAAGTTTGAGGCAGAATGTTAGGAACGGCAAACTTCCCGCTTCTGCCTGTTCGTCATCGCCGTTATTTAATAATCTCAATGACGTTCACGCCTCTCCGTGATTACTGCTGCTATGTATAATCGTCTCTTGCGCAATCGCGATTAATATGTTCCGTAGAAAAAACATCATTCTTGTTTTTCTGATTTGGTTTATTGTGCAATCGATTATCTTTTTCCAACACTAATGTAGAAAAAAATGGTGGGCGAAGTGGACTTTTCCCGATGCAATTTTAATATCAGCAACATCAACAATTTGTTGAAATGCATATCAAGTATTGTAACACTTTTTGGAGTAAAGTCGAATTTTCAATAATCGCCTTGTTTGCAATACCTAATATCTATTTCTCGTATCATAGAATATTGGCATTAATGGAATACTTTTCTCATTGACATCATCTATTGCTTTATCTATTACATTTAAGTAGCCTCATACCATCACTTATCCGACATTTTCATTTAGCCAATTATTACCACTCAATGGCTACTATATAATGGGGGAGGGGAGGCGTCAACTTTTTAAATAATATATTTCCGTAAAAATTCGTAAAATTTCATGACAAATTTGGATGCAAATTAACAAAAATAGTAAAAATGTTCTGCCAAATAGTAAAATTTCGATACAGGAACATAGACAAATAAAGAATATTACGAAATTTCGACTGAGGCATACTTCACATTCTGCCATATTGAAGTAGAAGTTTTTCGTGTATTATGTTATTGTTTTTCCCTAAAACTTTCGCTTTGCCCGATGTTTACACAACACAATTTTCGTAAAACCCAGTAAATAGTTTCTATTCGTTTCTTTCCCCGTAGTTGTTCTTTAATATGGGTATAGAGCATTGTAATTGAATTTTATGCGTGGCAGTAGCTGAACAAATCTAGCGGGAAAACGAGGTCAATTGCTGAAATGAAGAACTTTTCCATCATAACGAACGTAGGAAAATCTTTTACAACAGAAACATTTTTCCCCGACTTTTTTTTCTCATTTTCCATACGATAGGCTACAATACTGTATGCCAAGTTGCATACGGAATGTATTGAATTTGTGGTTGGTGAGGCTAATGCAACGCAATTGGTTCGTGTTACAGTATACCGTTGAAGCACGAGCAAGGAAGTACAATTATACGCTAGATGAATTAGCCAGAGGGGTTTGTATTCAACGTCCCCCGTTCATAGTAAGCCACAGGGCGGTTTCTGGAGTGGGCTGACACGCGTGCTAGTTATATGAGCGTATTATAAAGAAGCCTGAGAGAATAAAGCAAAAACGTATTATCTTAGTTAGACTTCTCAAATGTGTTCGCAAACAAGCAAGAGCCTCATTAGTACCAATAAAAAACAAATCAGGTATTATTTTTGGCGGGACGTTTCCCTGCATAGAAAATGCATGAAGAATTAAAACTAGTCAGGACGTGATTAACATTTTCCTTTGTATGGTGAGACACAAATTGCGAATTTGATGGATGCCATCCTGCCAGCCACTCTTTGAAACATAAAAATGAATATTGACTCCGTTCCAATATCTAAAAGGTTATGAGATGGGCAGTTACTTCTTTTTTTCCTCTATCGATTAAAAAATTTAATTCGAATGGTGCAGAATCGGCAGTGGTTCCGTGGAAAAGGGGGATGGTGTCCGTAGATGATGAACCCCGTGAAATGGCAGAGGAAAAAGCACGAACGATACGGCATGGGGAAGTGTTTGTATTATAAATAAACATTTTTAATGATAAAAATAATGATATTGTTTACCCATTTTGTGTACCAGTGCGGATTAGTGTCTGCTTTTCAACCGATGGGGTACATGAGTGCGCTACGACACTTAGCGTCATGACGGAAGTTAACGAATTATCGCCTTTCCGTATTTGCAAAATTTCGATCTCTTATCTCGGTTGGAATGATTGAAGAGATTTTAGCGCAGATCTTGGTAGAGCGGGCTAGAGAGCCGAGTGTAGGCACACCATGCAACGGGGGGAGCGAAAGCAGGCGTACGCGACAAGTACTCGGAAATGGGAGATGCTGTCACGCGACGAGTCCTGCGGGAAGCTGGCTGGTGTTTGTAGATTCGTTTATTGTGCGATCGTCTTCCCAACCATTGTCGCACCGACAGTGCGAAAATATCATATTTTTCGTGTGATGACCATTGGAATGCGCTCGCAATGTTGTACCACTACCCGAGTGGCAAAAGTAATTTATCACCGCCTAGCCACATGCTAGTAAAGTTATGTTCCGAATCGCCATTAGCTAGCCATCTTAGCTATTGACTACCCAACCTTCTAACGCTTTGGTCCTCTAGTGACGGAATACAAAAAAAATAGATGGTGACTTCATAGGAAAAAATATCTCACGGCTGCATAATATTTCTGACCTAACCATTACCTAGTTTTTCAGCTGGTGACTGGGAACAAAAAATTAGGTGGTGATTAGTTTAAAAAAATTGCGGCTATATATATACAGGGTGAGGCACTAACTGTTGCCACCTTGAATATCTCTGTAATTATCGACGTCACAAGAAAATGTTTGAAACAGAAGTTGTACCGTACAGAAGGGGTCATCAAATGCGACCATTTTTTTATCTCAGTGGAGGCGCTGTCGCACAATAAAGGTCACCTCCACTTTTTAAAATGGGACGGTCCATTTTTTTTTCAACTACCTTGTAGAGCATCGAAAACTGCATAAAAAACATTTAGGGGTCAAAGTCGTTCAAGGTCATTTGAGATCAAAGAGTGACATGAACTTTATTTTTATGTGAAATTACCTTTATTCACAGTAGACGTTCAAAGTGATTGCCATTGGAATCAATGCAGTATTGCAATCTCCTCATCACGGATTGTGTAGAATTTCTTATCACTTCGGCACTTATCGAATCACAGGCTCGAAGAATTCTCTCACGCATATCATCCGGCGTAGTTGGACGTTCTTTATAAACAAGATCTTTCAAGTATCCCCAGAAGAAAAAGTCCAGAGGCGTCAAGCCTCGCGAGCGAGCCGGCCACGATACAGCTCCTCCGCGTCCAATCCAACGATTTGGAAATCTCTTTTGCAATTCATTTCTAGCTATCACCGCAAAATGTGCCAGGCACCCATCGTGTTGATACCACATTCTGTTTCTTGTTTCTAAAGGTATTTCTCCCAATAACGGACTTAATGTTTCTTGAAGGGATGTAGTGTACTTCCGACCATTAAGATCCCCTTCGATTAAATAAGGGCCTATGATTCTATCCCCAATAATCCCACACCATACATTAACCGACCACGGTCTTTGGTGTGCAACTTGCCGCAGCCAATGTGAATTTTCAGTTGACCACAAATGCATGTTATGCAAGTTAATATTTCGATGATTCGTAAATGTTGCCTCATCAGTAAATAAAATCCGATTAATAAATGGGTCATCTCTCTGAATCTGGCGTTGAGCCGATCGGCGGAATTCAGTGCGATTCATGAAATCCGTACCAGTTAATTCCTGGTGGAGACTAATGTGGTAAGGATGATATTTATGACGATGTAGAACACGTAGAATACTGCTTTGGCTTACGCCAGATTCCCTCGCAATTTGACGAGAACTCGCACAAGGGTCTCGATGAACGGCGGCAAGAAGACCAATTTCCGTTTCTTCGTTAGAAACTCGTTTTTGTCGGTTACTTTCCTGATGGGTTAAGGATCCAGTTGTCCTCAGTTTAGTGTACAAAATTTGACGTGTACGGCGTGTAGGATGAGAACGTTTAGGAAATCTTTCAGTGTATATGTCTCTATCTCTCACTGCATTTTTCTGACATTCTCCGTAAATTAGAAGCATATCAGTTTGCTCTTCAAAAGAATACATCATTTACATTCGCTTGATTCGTTAATACTAGTCTCACCATTCTTACTATCATTATCTTGGGTTTGTTTGGGCGAAACATTGTACAATGTTCCGTGTACATTGTAGGTTTGGTGCCGTTGTTTACATATAAGACAATGGCAAGACTTCGGCGATAAGTGCCGAAGTGATAAGAAATTCGTGATCAGGAGTTGGGTGATCAGGATTGCAATACTGCATTGGTTCCAATGGCAATCACTTTGAACATCTACTGTGAATAAAGGTAATTTCATATACATATAAAGTTCATGTCACTTTTTGATCCTAAATGACCTTCAACGACTTTGACCCCTAAATGTGTTTTATGCAGTTTTCGATGCTCTACAAGATAGTTGAAAAAAAATGTACCGTCCCATTTAAAAAAGTGGAGGTGACCTTTACTGTGCGACAGGGCCTCCACTGAGATTAAAGAAATGCTTGCATTTGATGACCCCTTTCGTACGGTACAACTTTTGTTTCAAACATTTTTTTGTGACGTCAATAATTACAGAGATATTCAAGGTGGTAACAGTTAGTGCCTCACCCTGTGTATATATATTCTCGTGATTTTTTGCATATTATTTACATCATTGGACGCTTTTACGATACTCTTCGTTGTTAATTAATTAGGGTTATGATATTTGCGCTGTAAATATATTTTCATTTAAAATTATCTCAGACAAATGCTTACGCCGTAACGTGGTTTCAATCCCGGGACCTCTGGGTGATGAGTTATGACGTTGTCCACTGAGCCAGTTCTACTTGTTTAATTTCTGAATTTTCGTATTGTCTACATATGTTACACTACACAATGTTACATTAATGACAAATAGGTGGATTAGCAAAAGTAAATAACATTATCAGATCAATTACTCAATTGCGTTCGCATTGAGAGCGATAATAGCATAGAATTGCATAACCTTAAATTGCATTTATCCGATTATTTATTCCGGCTAGTGCGGCCACAGTTAGTAAGTCTTGCCTAGGTCTACGCGAGATACCCACTTGAGAATTTTTGCATCCGCAACGCCATCTGTAACTCAAGTTGCTCAGCCAGCTATGTGCCAATCGCTCGATGGAACTACACATAGTCACATAACCACAGTTTGTAATTTGTGACCAAGATCGGCTGGGCAGTAACTAGCCAAGGGGTCCACAGCTACAGTTAGTCGGCTAGGTCATGGCGAGATACCTACTTGAGAATTCCTGCATTCGCAACGCCATCTATAACTCAAGTTGCTTAGCCAGCCATGGGCAGTTGCTCGATGGAACTACACGTACTCACACAACCACATTTTGTGATTTATGGACAATATTGGCTGGGCAGTGACTAGCCGCAGTTAGCTAGTATTGGCTCAGTCATGGCGACATGCCCATTTGAGAATGTTTGTCTTTTGCAAAGCCATCTGAAACTCAAGTTGGCTAGCCAGCCATGAGTCATTCGCTTGATGAAACTCCACGTAGTCACATAACCTCACTTTGTCATTTGTGACCAAGATGAGCTGGGCAGTAACTAGACAAGGGCTGAATTACAAAACATGCACAATATTACTTGCTCATTTCAAGCCAACCATTGGTCAGATCGTACGGGCTCGATTGGGCGAGCCAGTTACTAGGTCATAACTCACAAGGAGACGGCATGACCGTGGGGTCGGGAATTTGGCCGATTTTTTTTGTGGTGTAAGAGGACCCCTAGCACCTCACGTGGTTAAATAAACCCACCATTTATAACGGTGGGTTTTTTATTTTTCATTGTAAAGTATCGTGGAGGAACATTGGGTTTTTAATGAGAATAACAAAGTTGATTAGGAAAAATTTAATTTTTATTCATATAATAATTATATACAAAAAACGCAGTGGTAATTATCGTAGAAACAAAAATGTTTCTAGTAACTGATAATTTTGAGGCAAACCAGGCGTATTGAATCATGTCTCGGAATATTGGTGACGATAATTGATGGTGAATTATTGAATGGATTTTTATACAATCTTCCCGGGAAGTAATTTCACGATTCTGCTCTAACAATTCGCTCCAATTTGCTAGAACCATTTTCATGAATGTTAATTGGACATGTTTTTGTACGGATGTATTACAAACTCCCCGCGATTGTAAAAATCCGCTTTTATATGTTGCGCAAAATGTCTTAAAAATTATTGCTTTGTTTGTTTCTACGATGATCATCACTGCGGTTTTTGTATATAATTATTATATGAATAAAAATTCAATTTTTCCTAATCGACTTTGTTATTCTCATTAAAAACCTAATGTTCCTCCTCATATATTTTACAATGAAAAGTAAATAACTCACTGTTATGAATTGTTCTATTGGAAAAAAAATTACAATAAAAATAATTTAAAAAAAAATTTAAATAATGTAGGGATCAGAAACGTTTTGAATAATTGTTGGGATAACAAAAAAAAAGAAAGAAAATAAATAAGATCCGACGGAGGAATCGAACTCGAGACCTCCGGCGCAAAAGACCGAGCCGTCTAGATTAGACGGCGGCTCGACAAGTGTCTGACATTTTAAACTCATAAGGCGCCTAAGAAACTTTGAATCGATTTTTCTCCGAAATTTTCGAGTAGTGCGTCCTACTACTTTAACCATGTGAGGTGCTAGGGTCCTCTTTCACCACGAAAAAATTCGGCCAAATCCCCGATCCTACGGTCGTGCCGTCTCCTTGTCAGACCGGCTGGGGCAATTTCTACTCGGGTTTGAAGGATAACGGGGCTACATCTACCTGGAGACCCCAACAAATTGGCCAAATTTAGAATATTTATTCTGGAAACTGTTGGTGAAGACGCAACGCATTTTTTTTAACACAAAGGTACATATATTGCTAATCTTTCAAAAGATCACCAAAAAATACAGAAAAACAACAAAAACAAGTTTACCGGTGGTCACTCTCTAGCTTAAACGGTCCAACAGAAATCTAAAAACCAAACGGGTTATTCGAGTTAAAAATAAATACGTGTCGTTGACGATCGTCAATTTGTGAAATAATTTTTTTTTTTCACAACACGGCAACGAAACTCGAGGATACAAAAAATATGAAAAAAGTCGTCACTTTTACGTAACCATTAAAAAATGAAGGCCGATTTTGAAAAAGTGTGATCGTCAACGACCTTAAAATATTTCTCATCCCATCTTCTCTAAATTTGGAAACAATGCATCAAGTGGTCGTCGAGCTGTACCTCATTCGATTTTAGGAATATCTCAATGAGATTTTTAGGGAACATAGCTAAAAGATGATACTATAGAATGAAAATATTTTTGAAAAATGCAATTTCTTGACGCACCTAGGTACCTCGATGGTGCCCGTTAAATGAGACAGTAATGATAAAATGAAGACGATGAGCAAGAGCAATGCCCCGAAATTATGAACAGTGCTGCTAAGGGGGAAATCCTCAGAGTGTTTCGGATAAAACGGCTTTTCGACGTATGTAAATCGGTTATTTCGTAGAAGTGATTCAACGGCTGGGGACGAGTTCAAAATGTAAACCGAGCGATTACACAACGGAAGGGTTTATAATTTCTTCAAAAACGATTCTCCATAAAGACCGATTCAACTTGATTACAAAAGGGAGAAAAACAATAATGGATTTCTTGACGATTAGCAAAGCCAGCGATGCATCGATGGCTTTGTAGTTTTTATCGGTCGAATGCACTAATGTTTTTGTATTATCTAAAACTTGAACAAGTAAAAAAAGCGCCAAGTAATAAAAAATGCTCTCAAAAAAACTATCGGTCATTTCACTATCTACAAAATTCTAATTGACCACGAAATACTAGTGATTTTTTTGAAATAATAATTTTATTTGCATTATTACTTTTTCAATTAAAACGTACAAAAGAAGTGAAATAACTTTTAATGCAAAAGCCAGGCAAATTTACTAGAAACGTACATAAAATTGTGAAACCCTAGGAATGATATTTTTCTCATTCTATTTTGAGAAACCATATTACTATTATAATAAAAAATTTGACTCACGATTATTTACAAGTACAACGTATGGATCACACAAATACTGTATGTATGTATCATTAGAAATGCTGCACGAAAAAAAAATCCTGTAAATTTTTATGGAAATCCCATCAAAATGTACTGTCTCACATCAATAGCGCCTCTCGGTACAAAATCTTCGCTATTTGCTACGTAAAACTCTAAAAAGTGCCCGCCACGTTTCACACAAAGAACTGTAGGACTATTGAGTTTATGCCAAGCGATGGATAAATTTTCGCAGTGTGAAACTGTGAACAGTAGATGAACCGACTCATGACTTTTTATAATGTGGACCTGTGAACAGTAGATGAACTGCCTCACGAATTTTTACAATGTGAAACTGTAAACAGTAGATGGACCGACTTGCGAATTTTTACTATGTGAAACTGTTAAAAATGAACGAGCGAACCCACGAATTGTTATATTTAAAAATGTTATAAAATGAACGACTTCATTGACAAATGTTTACACTGTGAAATAGCAAATGATGGGATAGTGAATAGCTTTATGTACATCAAGCATCAACATACGTGAAAGCGAGATAGAAAAGTACAAATACAATACTCACTTCGTTTTTTCGTCCTCTTTTCAGCAGCAACAAATCTTTCACGGCACTTTTTCTTCACTAACAGTTTATCCTTGTTCACTCTGCGTGTGTCCGTTTTCACATTGATTATAAATAATTGTCGTTTCTCGTATACACTGCGCAAAACTTTACGCCACGAGATCCAAAAGAGCACTGAGTAGATGTCGAGACTCTTTTCTTTGTTGATTTAGGCGTGCAGGTTTGAACGCCTTAACCCCCGAGTTAACGCGGTCACGCGTTTACAGTGCACATTGTAAAAAATTCGAGGTACACACGGTGTACCGCGCAATGTCGGCTGTTACTTCTACTGAGCGCTTTGACATTTTTTTTCATGTATCACACTAATCAATTTAAATATCCGTATTAGTATTCAATAACCCGTTATCGAAATATCCTTTGCCAGATTTATTAAAAAATGACAATTGACTCTGTAAAAATTAAATCTGTACGTATTGAGTAATATCGAGCTACGATACAATTTGCAAGGTGTACGCACTGCAGTTTTTAATTTAAACTCACACCACATTTTTCAGAAGACAATACCAAATTTCAATAAAATTTAATCTCATTTTTAACATTTGCTTGTTGAAGAATTTTATGGTTCAAATCAGTGATTACCAGTCTAATCTCACTTTTTTTAAGGTACTCCGTATATTTTACGCATTGAGTGCCGCGATATCTTATATTTCATTTGCAAATTCCCCAGTTTACTTTATCGCGGTGATCATTATGATTTTTTTACAGTTTAAATCTGCATTTCCATCGGTTCGAATAGTAAAAAGCACGTCTGATCCATTATTTTTTTCCTAAACGTGCTGTAACATGATTGGTTTACAGTGTGAAACTGCATTATATTCATCTTTCCTCAGTAATTTATAAACACCAACTATTAATATTGACGAATCATTTTTTTCCGTGTGTACAACGACTTGGCGTGCATGGTTAAGAGGAGGGTAGGGGTTTCAGCGTGAAAAAAAACACTTTTTGCGAATTTTTTTCATCTATATGGATAGAGTAAATTTATTGAAACCGGTTGTACATTGTTAAGTGTCATTTTAAGAACATTCCGTAAAATTTGTAGGCGAAAATATCCCCAAACAAGCAGGTGTTAAAGCGTTTCCAAGAACGCCTTTGGAATAACACGATTTGCGGTGTTCACTGTATCTCAGCTAGAAAATATCTGAAATCAAGTACCATTAAAATTTAGTCAAAGTATCATCAAATCCTTCCCCCAAGGGTTTTTGATATTTTTTTTCATTTATTAATTTTTCGGTGGCCATGTAAAGTGAAAAGTGCTATTTTACACGAAAAATTCCGCCATTTTGGGGGTGGAAAACCCCCTCAATGTAAAAAAATCTCAAACTGACCGTTAGGGGAGGTATTTTGTATGTAGAAATTGCGTACCAAGTTTAAAATAAACCGATCATGTAGTTTTCAAATGGCAGTGAACACGGACTTTGAAAAAGCGGTTTCGAGAAAAACGCGTTTGAAGTTTTAGAAGCTAAAAAGTGATTTTTTCTAAACTTACATTGAATCATCGATTCCAGCTCGATACAGTAGACTCTCTGCAGCAGCTTCGATGTCTTCAGCCTCTTTTTTCTCAAGCCTTTGCCTTATCCTGGCTTCTTTGCTCTGCTTCTCAACTTGTATCTCGGCCCTGTTGATGCGACAGTTATCCTCCAATCTTGCGTATTCGTGAGCACTCGCCCTAACGCTGATGTTCATATGCGACAGAAAGGTAAGAAAAGCATCAGCACCTTCATTGAAAGTGCATGCAGCCACGTAGGATGCAAATTCAATGATTTGTTTGCTGCCAGGTAATTTTTTCGGTGCAATCCTCCAAATTAGCTGGTTCAGTTTTTCGTTGGCATTTTGGGTAAAACCTCCAAGACACCTTTCAAGAATTTCATCCTTGCTCAGATCTTCGTAAATCGGTTTGATTGCTTCTAAGACATCTTCTGGAAGTGGAGTGTAATTGTGTTTAAAATTTTCCACTCCTGTTGTGGCGAGAGCTTTTTGATAAGGACACCACAAGGCCTCGCCGCTCAGGCACTTTTCGTGTTGAAGGTTATCGTCTGTCGACTGCTAGTGGTAGTACGTTGCCCAAATGGCATTTTTCATTTTCTCTACCGAATCACAATTATGTCTTTTTGCTGCTTTGTAGTATCGACTCAAATTATCGATGACTTTTCCGGCGAGTTTTCCTTTGCCGCCGAGTACTTTACTTCGCCGTTTTTTACCTGATTTTTTTCATGTTTTCACGACTTTATCTTCAACAGTATTTTTTACCAGATCACGTAGACGTTTTCCAATTCTCTTTTGCACGTGACCTACACATTCTTTTTTATTTATAGTAAAATTTTCACCGTAAGGTTTCGCTTTCACTAAATTTCCATAAGTTTTGCTATCGCTGTCTCCGACATACTTGCTGATCTTTGCTCCCTATTTTTCCTTTGGGCGGCGGAACATCTCGATTGCTGCGCCTACTTCCATATTACCTGATGGTCCGGTGTGATTGGTTTGACATTCATTATTATCAACGTGTTTTTCATACCACTCTTCAAATTCAGTTGTATTCAATTTTTCCCCCACAATTTGCAAGACTAACAATACAAACTACTTACAAAAATATCAATAACTTTTCCAGTCCAAAACCTATCAATGAAGTGACGCCAAACAAGGAAAGCCAAACAAGGCTAAAGCCTTGCTTCTGCCACGTGCCGTCGCCAGAAACAGTCAAAGCATCAGACTCCGAATTTGCCCTTGGTTTCTCTTTTTCTTCGTCTGCGGCGGAAAGGAGACATTTTTCATTAGTCGTTTCGACGTAGGAGCAAATCGATTTCATAATATCCAAATAAGACGAGGTGCCTCAAGAATTACTTGCAATGTTGATTAGACTGCAAAACTTATTGCAGCCTGCCCAAACCTAATGTACGCATTACGAAAACAAGTCGAGAGTTGATTTCGTAGCGATGACCAGTTTTCTTATTCGACGGTATATAGCGTAGATCACAATTGGCACATTTTACCTGGATTTGAAAGCCAAAACCTTATTTTTTTCATCTTTTGAACGCAACTGAACCATCACACTGAGCACATTTCACCAAACTTGCAGTTGTTGAGAAAACAATCAAAAAATCGATGATTGTATACTGATTTTCAACGTCTTCCGGCACGCTTGCACTGGTATTCAACTTTATCTTTTTCGATGATGCACTCTTCGTATTAGCTTCATCCTAATATTTTTTACATGGATTAGGCCTTTTTTTCAATCTGCACAAATACGTTCTTGTATCTGTTCGGTCACCTCTTAAAACTTTAGACAATATCGGCATTTTTAATCAGAAAATTTCTTGACGAAATTATAAAATCACTGAGAACAAGCGCTCGACCGAACGTACAACAACTAACTGACGCTCGCTTCTCTTTTGAAAATATTATACACCTATAATATATGTATACGGCTTTTGTTATCCCTTTTTACTGAATAAAACCTTTCCAAAACAGAATAATGGGAAGGACGATCGCCAAGTGAATAAACGGCATACCTGCTCGTCAGCTGCGCCGCTGCCTTTCCGACCGCCCACAGCTGTCGGGGCTACAGTGTTAGAGGAGCGGGACTAAATAGTCAACAACTTCGAGAGTTTTGCTCTGATTGACTTGAATTTTTGGGTTTATATTCTTGGAATGTTTAACTATAAGAAAATACAACAAAAAAATCGAGTTTTCAAAAGTGCAAACCCCTACCCTCCCCTTTAGAAAAAAGCTCGTCGAAAGATGACGTTTTCTTAACAACTTGACTATCAGATTAAGAAAGACATAAATTGACGCGATTTATTATGTAACTGCACACCAAGTTTCCGATTCCGCATAGTACAAATAAAGATATCCGCGATGTACTCATAGAGCGCACGGCTCTTGAATTCTCACTTTATTTAGATAATTTGAAAAGTTACGTGGAGATATTCACATTCTACTCTATTACAGAACCACTATACATTTTATGAAATCTATTGCGTCGCATAAATGGTCGTTCAATAGACATAGTTTGACAGGCTGAACATCTCATTTCTAATAATTCTGTATATCTGATCCAGTAACTGATGCATTGTTACAATTTGAAATAATTTAAGTAAATAAATTGTTGCAAATGTTACTTATGGAAGCAGTAGGAACGTTTCGCCAAGAAAATCGTGTATCTTCCGAACCGTTTTTTCTTAACCATGCACGCCAAGTCGTTGCACAGCATTTCCAGTGATACATACATACAGTATTTGTGTGATGCATACGTTGTACTTTTATATAATCGTGATTCGAACTTTCTATTATAATAGTAATATGGTTTCTTAAAATAAAATGTTGAGAAAAATAGTATTCATAGGGTTTGACAATTTTGTGTACGGTTCTAGTAAATTTGCTTGGCTTTTGCATAAAAAGTGATTTCACTTCTTTTGTACGTTTGAATTGAAAAAGTATTAATGTAAATATAAATATTGTTTGTAAGTATAAATAATTGAATTATTGAAAGTATAATTAGAATTATGTAGATAATGAAACGACCGATAATTTTTTCGAGGGCACTTTTTATTACTTGGCGTTTATTTTACTTGTTCAAGTTTTTTACGAGGATTTCATATATTTTTGAAATAAATTTATTCTAAGGCTACTGGTTATTGGTCACGATCTCTTGAAAGAGTTACAGGACACTTTCCGCTGTCAAATAACCGAACAATGTTTTATGCATAAGTCAAGCAATTTCGAGATATGATTTTTGTGATTTAACTATAAACATAAATATAGTATACCCTAACTGTACAAAAACCATGTATATATATAAATATCGATGTGAATACCAGAGTATAGCATATACCAGAAAAGTACTACAAAAGTCTCTCCGATCACGAGCACTTTTTTTATGAACATTTGTGGATATGCCAATGAGTGATTTATTTCGAGAGAAACGTTCTAATAGACAAATTATTTTCGAAAGCCAGGCACGAACTCACCTACTAAATAGTTCTTACATGCAAGCGAGATTATAATTAAGTCGCCATTGTAATACTAACAAAGCAACCAAACACAATAAATAATAACGTACGACTATAAATGCAAAAAATAATATAATAACATTTAATCAAACTCAAATAATCTCAAAAGCATTGAGAATTCATTTGAGAACTCGAAATATAGCTTTTCCATGGCCGTTCTTCATCTACCGAAGTGTGGTATTGTGACGTAGATTAATAAACAAACGTAATCGATGACGAGGCGGGTGATCACCACCGATCGTCTTGTTCCGTGTATATTGACACTTCGTTTCTTAACCATACACGCCAAGTCATTGCGCAGCATTTCCAGTATACTTGTGTGGTACTTACATAGTACTTTTATTGGGAGTACAAATAAGTCTCTGCCGTTTGACAAAAGATGGCCTCACCAGGAGGTTATCGTTGAAATTGTCAGATGTAAAACGTCATATCGTAAGGTTGGACATCTGGCAAGATCATAACCTTGAAATATTAGCGATCTTGTATCAGCATCACATCATTTTAAGTGAGAGCATTAACTGCTTTCAGTCAGAGAAGTTGTCGTGAGTGGTTTAAAAAATTTAAGAACGGTGAGATTGACGTCAAAGACAAAGAACGTAGCGGAAGGCCGAAAGTGCACGAAGACGCGGAATTGGAAGCATTATTGGAGGGAGATTCGTGCCAAACGCAAGAGTTCCCGCAAATTACGCTTATTGGGCTCAAAACTCGACATTGGAGCACGAAAAAATTATGTAATGCTGATACAAAATCGCTAATATTTCAAAATTATAGTCTTGCCAGATGTCCAACCTTACGACATGACATTTTACATCTGACAATTTCAGCCATAACTTCCTGATGGGGCGATCTTTTGTCAAACGGCGGAGACTCATTTGTACTCCCCATATATAATGGTGAGATCAATTTCATGTTACAACAGTAAGATGATTTTTTAAAATGAAAATAAAATAATACGCAAAATATCATTCCTAAAGCTTAATAATTTTGTTTACAAAATTTTTATTAAACTAGCTTGGCTATTTTATAAAAAGTGATTTCATTTTTGGTACATTTAAATTGAAAATATATCATAAAACTATTGTTTAAATAAAAATTAAAGAATTCTAAGATAAATCAGAATTTTTAACATGGTTAAACAAGCGATAATGTTTTCGGAAGAGTTTTTTATGGCGGCGTGGCGTTCATTTTCACTTTTTCAAATAATCTTCGACATGAGTTAGCAATAAATGACGCGTTTCAATTTCCGAAGTTCATGGGAATGACCGCAGGTAGATCTGAAAAAATAATAGGATTATTTGGTTCGACTAAAAACCACTCGATTCTATGGCAATCATTGTTTTGTCATCTTTTTGAATTTTATTGACGAATAGGAGCTTCAAGCTCGCAACAGTGAGCGGACGAACCTTGCGTAGAAAGAAGGGGGGGGGGGGGCTCGTTCAAAGAGACGCGACAAACAATTGTCACCGTGTACTCCGATCTAAGGGGTCACACCACTGTAGAGGTAAATTTTTTTTTCGTAACTTAAGAGATGCTTTGAAACATCTAGAATAAGGGGGAAAAAGTTTGGTACCTATAAAACAAGGTCCGCAGGCCCGTATGGGTCTGCGGTGGCAGTGGCTGGCCCGTGTGCGAGACATTTACTGTTTTCCTCGAAACACAATTTTTTAAATGGCACGCAGCATAACTCCAACAATTTTCATTTTTTCAGTCCAAATTTTGAGTACATCTTTAACATAACATTCCGAAGAGCAATACGTACGGGCTTTTCCATGAGTTAATTGTAAAATTAGTTATTAACAAATGATTGTCCTTTTTTTCTGTCGAGAATTAAGTTTTTGGTTTAACGCTTGCCAATTACACAAAAATTAATACTTTCACAATTCTCTATGTATTTCCCTAGCTATACTCGTGTAAATTAATATTAATTTTAAAAAAATCTAAAATCAACTTTGCGTCAGCCATACTGCATGCCGCAGAGCGTCTCAAATTGAACATGCCTCGCCAGAATGACTCCAGCGTCACCATTTGATGTAATTTTTTAATATTAATTACTTTTTGTTTACATGAAGATATGACTCATGACATTCTTGAATATTAGTATTCTCTTATTTGTCCTTCTACCACAAAAAAAATCGCGCATTACACTCAATTTTGGACGTTTACAGTGGTGTAAGCCCTTAAAGTAAAACGAGCACGCGCTCTTAATTTTTATCGATTTTGTTCAAATTTTAACCAGACGTTGTTCATATCATTATGCATGTTTGAGTAAAGTTACACAACAATTGACTATATAGATTGGGAGATAATGGGTTTTTAAAAAGTAGATTTTAACACTGCAAGGTCTGCATTGACTGAAAGTCAGGTCACATAATTCGACGTACCATTGTATTGTGTTTGTTCATTTTGAAAAAAAATTATGTTTAGATAGAAAACTAGTGAAAAAAGTTTCGATTGTCTTTACTAATTAGTTTTGCTAAAAACGTTCAGTAATAACAGAATAACGCGAGGTAGAAAATATTTGTCCCCTAAAATAAGAAGGCAACACCGCGAAACAGTATTGTTCAATATTTCGAGAAAAAAAATTATCGTGTTCCTGAAGTTAAAAACTTTTATCGTAAACAAAAATATTTGCGTTATAAACATTAATAATTTTACATTGTTAAACATTAATAATTTTAAATTGTTAAACATTAATAATTTTACATTAGTATGGTGAGGATACAGTACCGGTGTACCGTGAGCACCGCGAATCTTGACTGATTCTTTCGGAGTCGTAAATTCCGAACCGCATGCATACGACGACGCTTGCCGGGTACGTCACACTTTAAATTAATGAAGTGCAACCGTTTTCGTTGTAAATTAAATGGACACTGATATTGGAAAATATTGATTTTAATCTGAACAAATAAATAATACAGATCGGGTTTAACAATTTTAACGCGGGTAATTAAACACAAACTTGAGTTAAAGATTAAATGAGATTTTCTGTTATATCGGTTGACGAATGGTTCGATACTTGATCGCTTAGATGGTTAGCGACGACTTGTCTGTTTGTATGTTGAGCGACAACTGACTCTTCTTCTCGATGATCGACGTGTCGCATCCACTGCTAGGAGCAGCTCATTAGGAAAATTGAAACCCCCTTAATTTCTATTAGGTGGAAACATTTGCAACTTCCGTGTGGGCGAGTCCTTTTGCGACCAATCACGAGAGGACTTGCAAAACCGGAGGTAAGATGAAGATCTCAAAAACCCCGAAAAAAGAGGGAAAATACCAGGCGGCAACATCTGCATGCAGTCTTTTGAAAATCCTTCTACATTCCGAAAAGTCACGAAACTGCAATTGACGGAAATTCTTTAATGGTGATGACTAAATGCGTACAAAAAATACTCGAGACATTTGGTTGCCAAATGCGCCTTTCCCGGGATCTTCCCGCCGTTGTGCTGAGCGAAAGCCCTTAGACCCTTTTTTATGGTAGTCAGGTCGAAGGAAAATCCGCCAACCGGATAGTGTGCGGAAGGGTTACGCTGGTTAAGTCGCATCTTAATAATATTATTTAATATATAAATATTTCTCGGATCGTTAATTAGACGTTGCGTGATGCGATAGGCAACAACCGGTATGTTTTACTATTGTTGAGTGTACCTGTATTATACTAGTAACACGTACATTTGCTTGTAGCAGTATGCTACCGTACAGGTACACCGTAGGGTACAATCTCTGTACGCTATACCGATAGTACGCTCGGTCATCAGGGTGAAGCTATCGAGGAATCGCCACAGGTCCACAAGTCCTCCGCGTTTGAGACGCGACAGTTTAGCGTTCGTAGGCAAAGGGTGTTGAACTTTCGTGCCTCATTTTGGTCGCACACTGCTCAGGGAATCGAGGATTTTTAGGGGTAATGACCATAGCTACGGATCATCGGGAAATATGCTATCTACGATTTTTTCACAAATACAGACCGAGGTATTCCTGCAAAGAGCAAATCAACTTGGTTTCTTGCGTCGGAGCCGTTGGCTCTGTGACACATCGGCGAGCGGAAAAGCAATGCGAGGCAAGATTGTGGCAAACGACAGAGTACGTAAATTGAGGTTGTGAGACAGGCCATATTATTTATTCTTATGTCAATATAAATTCCACCGATACGATCGTGCTATCAAAATTCGAGGATACGCTATAATATTCATATGATCGTGGGTAGGGGAAAATTCCATCGATGTTGAAGAATTCGTGACTTCGCGTGCCACCGCACAGTGGGGCAAAATACCTGAAAAACGAAAAAAATCGATATTTTGAAAATAGATTGCCATATTTACCTGGGGTTCGTCTCATTCGACTTGGAATGAACAAATACATCTAGTTCCACTATTTTTTTTACTGTTCAGAGCAATTTGGCATGGTCAAAATTTCCGAAAATTTGCAAATTGCCAGAAACCAGCGTAAAACGTGTTATACTCACCAAAAATCACAATGCTAAAAAGAAATGTGTATATATATTTATATATACGAGAGTGGGGTGAAAAGTTTCCGGCCTGACCAAGAGATGGTGCTACTAGGTCTAGTTTTGGAGCGGCGTCCTACAGTACCATTCCTACCGAGCTTGTATGTACAGTTTCAGCCCAATCGCTACGTTAGTTTGCGTTTGAGAGCACATTGCGCGAGACGCTTCCGTTGTTTTCGTAAAAATGGAAAAATTGGAAAAACGTGCTGTCATCAAATACTTCCATTTGAAAGGTTTTACACCAAAACAAATAAAAGAAGAGATGGATTCAATACTAGGAGACTCCTCCCCATCATATTGAACTATTAAGCAGTGGGTTTCTGAATTTAAAATGGGTCGTGTGAGCACCTCTGACGAGCCTCGCTCCGGACGGCCCGTTGAAGTCACTACTTCAGAGATGATTGAAAAAATCCATAAAATAGTGTTGGAAGACCGCCGGTTAAAAGTGTATGAGATAGCTGAGACCTGTAGGATGTCAGCTGAACGTGTGCGAAATATTTTGCACAACCATTTGAACATGGAAAAGCTGTGTGCAAGGTGGGTGCCGCGTTTGCTAACGCTCGACCAAAAACTGCTTCGAAAAAAACCATTTCTACCGACAATTTGGCGCTGTATAGGCGTAATCCAAACGAATTTTTGCATCGATTCATATCTGTTGATGAGACATGGGTCCACCACTACACTCCTGAAAAAGATTTAAGAGCAACGATGAAGTTTTCGAAGCTGTAAATCAGTATTTTAAGGAGCTTGACGAATCTACGTTTAAAACTGGTATAACTAAATTAGAACACCGTTATGAGAAATGTATCAGTGTTGATGGAGATTATGTTGAAAAATAAAGCAGAAAAAAAAATTTTAAACACCGTCTGCCAGCGAACGTCGGCAACTCTTGGTCGTTCTTCTCAAAACAGTACACATATGATTCGCATACAAGACACTGCACGTTTTGCATTATGTATTTATTTGGTGCAATCCCACTTTGTTGAAGTGCAATTATGAGCCACACTCTTATCAAGCGTGGCTTCCAGATTATGTATCATGATCAATTAACTAAAAATTTTAAGGGCATAAACTATTTCAAAGTCACCACGTTCAGAAGGTCGTCGAAATCGACGATACAGCTAATGGAGATCGAATTATCCGTGGGAGGGAAATCCCACGGACTAAAGTGAATAATCCACCATACGACGTAAAAGTAGAAATATGTATTAATTATGTCATCCATTAGTAGTTGAATAATAATGGAAACAAAATATTTTTTCAGCAACTTTTCAACCATACATGTAAAACAGAAATGGTAAATGAAGATGTATCTCCTTATGAAAGAAATATCAATAATGAAGCAATAAGTATATTGGTCATTGAAATTAGATTTAGTAAACCGCATTTTTTATTTCAGTATATAACAGCATTAAAAAGTGACGGATTTCGTTCATTATTAAGGATAAGTATGGAATGTTAAATGAATAATATATTAATGAGGAATACTATTTAATCGTTGAAAATGAGCATGAATTGTTGAACTCATAATATTTTTATCATAGATGGAAACAATGATATAAAAAATAATTTGCACGTGGTTCTCTAAAAATATTGATGCAAGATTTAAAATTAAACATGATTGACATTCTGCTTGTTTGATTCTATTTGTATTTGTGCTGGCTTTAGTATACGTATTCCTTATAAACATCTCATACCGTTAACACTATCATGAATATTGGGTACTGTATATTTTAATTTGCAATTTCTGTTTGTGTCTACATACTTGTGTACATTTTTTGTGTGTGCTTTCTCGATCTTTATGTTTTCCTTCCAATAGGAATTGATTGTTTTACAGGTAAACCCAGATCGTACGATACGAAAAACAGAATGCACCTGCAAGGCTGGCTTATCGGTTCGAGGATGCAAACATGTAGCAGCGGTTTGCATTTTCATCAATAACGAATGCACGCAATCAAAAACCGATTAACCGTAATGTTGGAATCAGCCTAGTCAGAGCCACGTTGACAAATATAAAAAGGTTGCACTCTTCTAAACGAGGTTCTCGGGTCAGGAACAATTCATCGACAGCAATGCAGCGTATACATTTAACTACGTCCAAAATGTACCGCATAGAATGGAAGGTTCTTTGTTTAGCCAGTACATAGAATCTGAAAAGGCAATTGAACCGCCAAGAAAAATTGCGAGAGAGGAAGAGAAAAAAAGAAAAGAACAAGCATATCACATTGTGGACCAAATTTACAGCTTACAAGATTAGAGACGAGATTACAGGTGCTACAAAGTGTCGTCAGTGGATGATTTAAAGATGCGACTGCAGAAATATACATGCCGTCATCAATTGCGATCGAAGTACGAGGAAAATATGGTAGCAAACAGAAATGAGTGTTTGACTATTAGCGTACTATCGGAAAGTCAATCAGATTATTTCGAATCGTTTCAATGAAGAGCCAAACGAATCACATGTTCTAGCGAAGCTCACGGTATAAAAACGAGTCGAGAGGTATTCGAATTATTAGCAACACAATTAAAGAATAATAAATTTGATGGCAAAATGGCGCAAGCGATGAAATATGGTCTTGAAACGGAGCCGAATACAAGGAAGTCTTTCGACGAGTAAACTGGATTGAATGTCAATTTAGTAGGGTTGATTATAAATATTACACAACCGTTCTTGGCCACGAGCCCCGATGGAATAATATTAAGCGAATTAACTTTATTGGAAATAAAATGCCCTTTTGCCTGTAGGGAGCATCAAATCGCTAACCGTGACGCTAACGTTTTGAATATCTCGTATTTGCAATGGGACGAAAACGATAAAATTCATTTGAAGAAAAGCGACAAATATTATACGCAAGTTCAGGTATCCATGTACTTACTGAACATCAAAAGGTGTCATTTTTTCGTGTATTCAAGTCACGAAAACGTCGACGTGATAGTTGAAAGGGATGAAAACTTCTTAGAAAGGTTAATTCCGAAAATTGAATGGTTTTATTTCACACATTTCTGCCACTGTTATTCTGAGCATTGAATTAGGACAATACTCGTACATTTTCAACTTGCCGCTTCAATATTTCTTATGAGTGGTAGTTTGCTATTAGCAATAACGCAGCACATGTTGCATAATATCATCAAGATTAGACAAAAGTGTTACAGGAAATAATTTTCAAATATTACAGAGTTTTATTCTTTGAATCGCACGCTCAACATGTATTCTATCCGATGCGATTTTGTAAGTTTCATCTACCTCAGAGACTGAATGGTGGATCGAACGCGAACGGAGGTATCACCAATAAATTTTACGTTTGAGTAGCTCTGATTATATCTGAGGAAAACCTTTGTCAGCCAAAACCGTATCCCCTGGTTCTATGTATTGTAAAAGTCCACAGTCATTTGTAATATAATTGTATGTAACTCTTCCGCCATACCCCTGTGACAATTTATAAATAAAACCATCGGGCGTGATAACGATCAGATATTTTGCGGTCAATCGCGACTTGTAGTTGGGGTACATGAGAACGCGTTGTTCTACAGTAGGTGGGGTTTCAGTAAATACTTCTGTGCAACCAATGATACATCAGCAATTCGGACATTTTTTAACGCGACCGGTAGTTTTTTTTAACTTTCTCTAGATGGCCAAAAAATCCATGTTTTCATCTTCTGTGTCAACGTACTCAAAATTTCAAAGAAGACTTGAGAAGCAGTTGATTCGTGTAATATGTGGTTCAAATTTCAAGAGAATCGGTTTATTAGTTTTAGAGATACGATGGAGCTAGATTTTGAAAACGTTGTTTCGAAAAAAACGCGTTTGAACTTTATACTATGAAAAACTCTTACCCATACTCAATGGGCAATTCCTGTACCGTTCAAAATCCCTTCTGATTGCTCATCATCGTCGATTTATTCACGTCTTGCTTGCTTTCGATTTTATGAAATTTTCCAAGTGGACTGGCCCCTTAATTATAACTCGCTCATTTTTATTTGGCTTCCCAATGTAGATATTCGTCTGCGTGGGGGCTTCATTTCTATCATTATTCCAAGTCCAGAAAGTTTCCCCCTTCGGACGGTCTTCTTCATTGTCACACGCATCAGTTTGACAACCAATGCTTGTAGCTTCATTAGCAGTTGCGTTTAAGCCTAGAATTACACGAAATCATGAAAAATGTATTTAAAATAACGTACCATAATACAAATATAAATTTTGTTAACTTGAAGCTGCGATGAAAATCACCTCAAATTCACAGATGTTGTTAAAATATTTTTAATTTCTTATTTTACTTACCCATTCACGAGACATTCCATTTCTTGCGTTTTTTGAATATTTGGCGTCGCTCATGCCTAACTCCAGCCGATTTTGGTATCGCCTTTTTTTATATCCAAGGGGAAAAATTGTTGGAACATATGCTGGGCTGTTTTGGAGGTTCGACTGCTTGCCGCCAACAAAATGAGCACTGCAGATTCGAGTATTTTTATTTGGCTGCCACGGCTTGTTATCTGATGTATTACAAGAATAAAACATTACAGAAAATCTAACGTTTGTATACTTTCAATACATTCCTTGTAATCAAATCGTCGAAATATTTACTTACATTCTTCTGACAGTTTTTATCCACTCTTGTAGATTTCCCAATTTCGTCTCGGAAACGAACAGAAAGTCAATTCCTGATTTCTAGATTGAGAATTGTTGCACCCCACAACATAACAATGCCTTGTACCATCCATTTATTATTTATTTCAGACAGCGCTCTTCAATGAAATTAATACGGAAAGCGTACAGCCTACCGCAGTCGAACGTCCACGAATTGCCTGAATCTGCCACCAAGCGGCGCCTCTAGAGATATCCAAGAGGCGTATAAAGAGTCGCGGCGTGTTCGTCAGTCGTTCAGTGGCATCGAGCTCGGTAGTATCGATCAGTGGCGTCGAATTTTTTATTTTTTATTACTTGGCGTCAAGACGCTGCCGTGTCTCTTGATTCCTTCATATTAATGATTATGCACAATATTTTTCAGATTCAAATTGTCGATTACTGATGATAATTCTGAAAAAAATATTTGAATGATTTTCGAGGTCTAAAATCGAAAAAATTGGGGGATTAAAAAAATGGATTGCATCCCAACGAGGCAACTTTGAAAATCATGGTCAGCATGATCATTAAAGTTCTTCCACATATAAGTTGTCAGGGCTCAATGTACAAGAGCATTATCCAAACTCGTACACGAGAACGGTCCAAATCAAATATGGAAAATGATACATTGTGGACATCATGATCGAGTTCGTCGTCTCTTTCCAACAACGCTCGTTAAAGCCTGCGATTGAGATCCGCTAATTTTTAAGAATACATTGGAAACGACTTCTTTATCGCACCGCCGACAGAAACTATTTAATTTAAATAGGATCTATTTAAATCAAATAGGATTTTTCTTGTCTCACGACCTACTGTCACATCCGGAAGGGATGAGAGAATAAAATTTTCGTTTCCCTCTTTATTGCCTACGCCTAGCGCAATAGCACGAAATGAGGGTAAAAAGGGGTAGTGCGTGGGAAAGAGTAGAATTAAGAAATTGACACGATATTTCGGAATTGAGGGATAATCCGACAGACCTGGTGTAAGATTGACACTATGTTATTTATTATAAGATTACTAGACGGTTTGAAGGATCAGGCCTATGATGAATGATACAAAAAGAAAAGGTAGAGTTAGCTTACATTGGTTGTGTTTGACGCTCGCTCGCTTGCTCGCTCGCGTGGATGTTTGTTGTCGCTCGCGTTACAAGGGCCTTCGCTCTTGGCCTGGTGCGCTCGCTGGTACAATTGCTGGTAAGACACTCGCAGGATTTTACGCTGGTCATGTGTATACTTAACATGTTTACTACGACGGCACTACGCGTAGATAGAACGGCGCGCAAGGTCGATGAATGAAGATTGATATTCACGGACCGATGATAGAAATTATACAAGTGTAAAATAAAACTTCTGTCACTCGAAAAATGAAAGTTCTGTGATGAAAAAGGAAACTGTTCGTATGAAAGTTTATTGCAGATATTCGTAGACTTCTCAATTACGAATTGATATAAGGAGTGATTCGATGTTGGTTGACGGAAGACTGAGATTGAATTTGATGAAGATTGTCAAGAGACTGAGATTTAGACTTGATAGAAGAATTTGAGTCTATGGTATTTGACGGGAGACTGGGATTGAGACTTGATAGAAGGACTTGAGTCGACGGTGGTTGACGGGAGACTGCTTCGACCTTTTGCACACTGACCTTTCTTGGTTCGCATGTGAATTTTTAGAGTGAGTGGGAGACAATCTTTGGTTTCTCTTCTTAGAAATAATGGCGCTGGTGGAAGGGGCTTTGTTAAGGCGTCTGGCCACCTTGGCCGATCGAAAAATGGGTATATTAAAAAAAAATCAACTCGCAAGTATGGGCCGGAATATTTGTATTTTTTACACAACGTCAGAAAGGGTTTTAAGAATAACGTTAATACATTTGCGTTCAATATATTAGAAAATGGTGCCGTTATGCACATTGCCACGGAGGCCCTTCGCACGATACGCGCGGTCGTTGTCCCAGCTGTTACCCGGTTATGTCAAATCTGAAGAAAAAAATCAGCTCATTCGTGAGTAGTGTCGCTACAATGTAGCGTAGCGGTTTTTTTACCATTAAAAAAATTATGGTGAGCCATAATTTCAGTGAAAAATACAATTTTTTTTCTTCGGCTCACTATAATTTTTTTAATGGTCGAAAAAAAACCGCTACGCTACATTGTAGCGACACTACTCACGTTTGCGCTGATTATATTTTTTTCAGATGTGACATAACCGGGTAACAGCTGGGGCAACGATCGCGCGTAACGTGCGGAGGGCTTCCGCGGCCGTGTGCATAACGGCGCCATTTTTTAATATTTTAAACAGAAATTTGTTAATGTTATTCTTAAAACCCTTTCTGACGTTGTGTAAAAAATACAAATATTTCGGCCCATACTTTGGAGTTTATTATTATTTTTTTAATATACCCATTTTTCGATTGACTAAGGTGGCAAGATGCCTTAACGGAACGTGCATGAGCTATGCAGTCGAAATACGCGTTAAGTCATTCGCAATAGCGCGGCGACCAGGCGATTCGGGGGGCCCGGATGTTTTCATACTCGGCTCTGGTTACTGGCTCGAATCATGCAGACTTCTCTTTGTTCCCATGCAGATGGCTAGCGTAAAGTTTTTGGAGTGAGTGCCTGTGATTTTTTTGAGCTGCGGCTCTTCGTGGAATATTTGCCTGAGATCGTGTTCTTGTTGGAAGCCAATGTGATAGGAAAATTCAAGGACTGTGGCGGTGCTGCTATCGTGTATATATCGCTATGGTCTGAGTATGCTCGCGGAACGTACGTAAGTTCCGTTTAAAGCTGTTACGCGTCTTATTCTTAGATGCATACACTTAATACGCTTCTGATGGCAAATGAGGATATTGGGAATAAACGAGATGAAAAAAACCCAGATGAGAGAAGGGACATTCGCTAGGATGTAAAACTTCTCCGGTTAAAGATTGAGCGTCCCGCTCAATTATTATGAATGTTCCAAAGGTTATTTCAATATCGTCATCAGCCGATTCTTGAACGGTTGCAGTGTGGGTAGGTACAATTTTTGGATTAGAGTATTATGTAGATTATAGAAAAAGGAAAGTATGTGTGTGATTTTATTGTATATATGATCTTTGTGGGAGAATATTTTTGGTTATTGTATGTCTAGATCTTTTTATGAGGAGGTTTTTCTTTGTTCTCCGTTTAAAAAAATAATTATATATATATTTTTTATTTTGCTATGAAATGTATGTGTACGTGTTTTCGCCTTTTTATTTTGCATTATGAATAGGTACTGTTTCATTTATTTTGGCCTATCTTACTTGACAAGGTTAAAGGAACGATGACATAAAGAAAATTATTAGCATAATCAGAAATGTCGTAAGTATCCTCCTGCGAACTGAAGGGAAGGGGTGCGGTTTGGAGGATTTGTTGTTTTCTGGATGATCGGAGATTTCAGAGTACAGTAGAACCTCGATTATCCGAACTAGTCTCGGTCCCAATTCGTTCGGATAATCAAAAGTTTGGATAATCGAAACGTGGGTTTTTTGGGACGAGATCATAAACAACAATGTTGTTTATGATCTCGTCCCAAAAAACCCACGTTTCGATCATCTGAACTTTTGATTATCCGAGCTAATTGGGACCGAGACTAGTTCGGATAATCGAGGTTCTACTGTATAGATAATGTGTTGCAGCGTTAGTCTTGGCCCTCTGGTTCAGCTGGAGGGACCGACACGAGTTGATGAAGTTCTTGACCAGTCACTGCATCCGTTGACGTTTTCTTGTTGGATCGTTTAGCCAGGTGCATCAGGAGATACGTGACCGAATTCTATACTGCACCGACGAGATAGATCGACCAGCCGTACACACGGTGTAGGCTGTATGCATGGATCGCCGTATCTACGAGGACCTTAATCGCTCGCACGACGAGTGATGTTCGGGTGAAACCAGCGCTCGCTGTACCGAATTGAGTGGATTTTTCTTTGCAGGTGCGATTCCAGATGGAGTCCGCTTGGTGTTATAGATTGTTGTTATCCAGGAGATTTAGCAACTTGTCCGCCGGATTGGTAGTATTCTGACCACTAACGCCCCGTGTCATGTTGTTTACAACAGCGGGTTTCTCTACGGGAAACATTAAGCGTTCTCGTACATTATCGATATCTTCTTTGGAGAACATCGAACAGGATGCTGATGATATTGGGTTGATATATTGCCGGGTACACTTCGTCGTCGATTTCGTGATTGCAGGTGGTGTGGCTTTGACCAGAACGGGGGTGAACTTTTACCAAGTGTTCCCAAAAAGGTGAATGGGGTAAGGAATTGCAAGTTGTTTGAGTTTCTCTTTTGGCAATTGGTTATATGTGAGTTCGAGGAGTACGGAGATATTTTTTCGTTCACACGAGTGACAGGAGATTGCTCGTAAAATTCTTTTAACTTGATCAGATTTTCTTGTATTATTGTACATTGAATAACGTATACTCTTTCGCCAGACAGTACCGCCATATAAGGTAAACGGTCCAGTTACTGACACTTGAAGTGCAGCGGTGTCGGATTTTTACTATTCATTGACGCACGATGTAACTAAAATGAAAAGTAAAGGTTTTAACACGTGCGTTAAGGCCCCCTGAATGAGATTCAACTATTAAACAAGTGACATAATTAATATTTATTAACATAATAATTGTTTTAATATCGCTTCTATGCTGCCGGGGTTCCTGACACTAGAGAAACACCCATGTCATAGTTTGTGACCCCCTACGTATACCCAATTCATGACCCCCTTGACGCAGTTTGTGACCTCTACGTGTACCCGATTTATGACCCCCTTGCCACAATTCATGATACCTATGCGTACTCACTTCCTGACCCGTCCGAATATCCCCATGAAAACGGGTTAAATGGAAATATATGTAATTTCACAGACATACATGTATATATATATGTAAACAAGTATAAACAGTAAAAAACATTCAATTAGTGCACGACTATTTTATGTTTATGAAAAAACATTCAATTAGTGCACAACTATTATATCTTCGACGCAGTCTTGAGGGATAAACTTTTTTTTCTGCCTATCAACATTCATAATTATTAACATATATTATAAACATTCAACAGTGCAAAACAAATATCAGCAGCATTAAGTAAGAAAATATTTTGAATACAAGATTTCCACAACCTTTAATAATTGGTTAATAATTTAATAATAATTAATAATTAAATCATTGTTAATAATTTAATTATTTGTTATGTTACGGCATGGCGGCATGGGGCGGCATGTGGTATATTGAGGGGGGGCAGAGGGTGGGGTGTCCAGGGAGTGACCATGGCGGGGGCGTGTCCAGCGCGGGAAAGCCGAGTGGCGCCCGGAGTGTGTGACGTCACAGCGGGGTCTCCGTGGAGGGGGGCCATGTGGTCCGTGAAGCGTCTGGCAGGGAAGCCGCCGTCAATGAGTGCTGTGTGTGTGTGTGAAGGACGGCATTTCAAAGCCCAATATTTATGACATGCAGCTGGTTCCATTCCGAAAGACAATGTCTATTGCATCCGCGTCGTCAGCAAGCTCGCCGACACTCGAGACAGGTCCTGACAGGGTTCTTGGAAAAGCGTTTAGAGATCAAAGGCTGTGACCGTGGATGGACCACTTGAGCTGCACTCTTGAAAAGTCTCATTGAGGTCTTCATTCCGAAATATAACATCAAGATGTTCGCATGTGCGCGTATGTACGCAGTGCATCCGGCCAAGCATCCCTTGGACTTGACCAAAAACGAGCTCGAATAGGTTCCAAAGATCTTGCTTTTAAAATATTGGGGTCAATATGTTGGCTTATTGTGGGATCGTTTGCCAGAACATCATCGGAACTACTGTGAAGTGATATCATATCTTCCATGCTTGAAGCATTATAATACGCCACAGATGAAAGATCACATCGATGGCCCTCCACCTCAACGTCGGGAGTGTAAAAAATGCTGCGAAAATTCTCCACGTATTGGGTTCCTCGAATCTGTTCGAACCCGTTTTTTGGGAGCGTGAAAAAATGTCGGCGAAAATTCTCCACGATTCTTCGACCGTGTTCGAACCTGTTTTTCACGATTGGAAAAGAGGGAAGAGGTTTGAAAAATTGAGCGGGAGGCTTACGAGGGAGCATAATTTCATGGACCAAGCTCAGACTGCACTATTCCACTGCACCATCAATATCTCTCAAAAAAAAAACATTGAAAGTGCGGAGAAAATGGATCTCTCGAGTATCAACAAAGTCGGCCGGATGACGGAATTCCTCCCAACGAAGAAGCTGTCGGAACTCCCCGTTAAGTCGGAACGACTAATCTCCGACATGAGGGCCGTACAAACCAAATTTGGGAAACGCTACATCGCGGACATCGTGGATGAGTTCTCCGTCTTCTTGCCGGCGCGACTTGTAAAGGCCTTCGACCAAGATCCGACAATGTTCGATAGTATGCTGCAAGTGGCGCGCGATGGTCAACTTTGCATGCAGTATATTGGTGGAAAATACAACAGTTTCGAGTTCCGTCGTCTCTGAACATGGTGGATGGGAAAAAAAATCGTTAGAATACCATCGTCGAACGACTGTCCGCACCATTGGGAGTATGCTGCAACTGGCGCGTAAATGGCTACATGCAGTTGTGAGAAATACAACAGCGTTCCATCGTCTCTGAGGCGGAAAAAAAAGACCAAATTCGTTGGGACACCATCATCGAATTGTTTGCACCACAGTCGTCTTGCCATCGTTTTCGACACTTAGTGTTGACTATGTAAAAAATGTATATATTTGATCGAATTGTAAATAAATGACGGATATTTTCACCATAGAATAAAGAATACAAATGATATATTTTTTCATCGAAATGTTTTTTATTCATTCAAAAAAATCCCTCGCTCACGCTTCGTATACGCTCAACCAGCTTTCCCTGATTTTACATTCTCATGGGCGCAGTTCGTGTTGAAGGGGTGATGGGGGCATTTGGAGTTTGTGATTTTTGGCAGCTTCTGCAGCGGTGGACAGTGCAGAGTCTCCAAGTGGATGACGTTTGCCGCGGGATCCGAGAATCTTGAGACATCTCCGTCAGGACAAATTCTTTGACGGGTTTCTTGAAGCCCTGCACATCGACGATAAGCTCCATGTTGACTGAAGTGGACGCGAATCATCGGCCTGATTTTATATCAATTTTTTAACTATACGATCTTTAAAAAATACAATAATGGAGGATCATGCAAAGCGCCAACGACTGTTAACTAAATACCAATAGTCATTGATAGTCCAAATACCGCATCTGGAAGGATTCTATGTACAGGCATTTTATATGCATGACTGCAGGACGCAGCGGTGATGCGTTAATGTGGCGAGAATTCGACTTGAACGCGTGATGCTCTATACTTTAACCCCTGCTCGATGAATTTCGACAACATGGAAGTGGGTGAGCTTTACGAAAAGTACGTAATCTTACAATAAATGTAAATAAGTATGAATCAATACGCGTTGAATATCATCGCCACGGGAGATAATGATTATGAGGGCTTCGATTGATGTGCAATCAAGAGATAATACACGTTTCGCATGGGTGACAGTCACAGCTTTGTACCCAGTTGAACAAAACAGTGACCACGGATATTCTTACATGCATTATTCAACGGTATTGAATGTATCGAATACTGGATGCCCAATGACTATAGGTCAAGTATTTTCCAAAATCGTTCTTCAAAACAATTTATCCATTAATATGTATACCACCAAAGAAGACATTGCTCCGATATACGTGGTTCAACATAAGAAGAAGAAAAGGATATCAATTTACTACAAGATACCGAGGATAACAATATATGACATTTCACATAGATCAAGAACCTGTCAAGCTTCGTGAGCGCAGGACTAAACAGAGACAGCCATTAAAAACTATATGTACGCCATCGGTTTGTGAAGCTAACATAATTACTATATTGTTATATGTGCTAGACGATTCAGACAACAATGCATTATTTCGCAGGTGTCGGCATTGCTTTATGTCAAAGGATAAACTGCAATCACATGAGATCGATTGTGGAGCACTGAAGCACTGCCCCATCCGACTAACAAATAATACCAATAAGTGGCTTCAAATCATCAACTCCAGTCGGAAAGCACGACATCCATTCATTGACAAGGCCTATTTGGAGTGTTTTTTTTACTAACGATAGAGCGAAGATGAGGGCTCGCAAAGACTGATGAGAAGAACGTAGCAGAGGATATGTATCAATATCATGAAGTATTTAGTATTGATAACCACATGTGCTTTTCATGTGATGAATCGCTATCATAGTATCAATCACATCACAGCGCTGATTCCATATCATGGTTTGTGGTAGAACTGGAAAAACTAGTGCTGTGCATAAAATACATTTTCAAGGAAAATTAATGCTCATCATAAGTTAATTCTAATACGTTCACGCTATGACAATAATTGTGTATTTAGTCGTCGTCAAACAATAGAGGCAAAAGTTGAATTACTCAAGATACAATGGCGTATGGCCCACACAATATTAGATAAGATCAATAAATTATCATTACTTTGAACATTGGAAAGTGTGCGATACTTGAATATGAGTTTTCACTCTTGGGATCTATACGAATGTCCACCGCTTCAAAGCACAACAAAGCATTCATGGACCGTAAAAGCTGCCTCCCAACTAGAGAAACCAAAATATGTAATTAGTGCGGCGCAGACTGGTAAAAAGATAATCTATGGCAAAGGACATTATATTATTCACCGACCGAAAACTCACAAGTATTAAACTTTATCTCAATTCAGCAATTTTTTCTCAGGAGGACTCGCATTTGGACTTAAAAAAAAGTTTCGCCATTTTGTTCAATATGTACTCTCGATTTCGTAAATACCATTACGACTGCAATAGTCCCTCTCGCGGATAATGATTGATCGCATCACAACGAGCCTGTAAATATGCTGCCGTAGATGTGTGAATAGAGTTTGAATGCAAAGAAGATTCACCACCGAATACAACTGCATAGTGTTTTAATCTTACACGATCGCGTTGTTGGATATTGTTCGCTGTCCGACATTATCCGTAAAATTGTAAAGATCAGCAAAATTCCGAGAAATACGGAGCATCATGGTTGATTCGCATGACATGCATGAGGGGTTCAAAGAGTTTCAAGAGACTTTTTACGACGTTCATGGTCTAAAGTGGGCCAATGGAAACGTTCCATATAGCGTGACTGAAGGTTTAATAACAGCTACAGTTGAAGGTTCAACGAAAGACGACATGTATCCAATCGTATATGTTAAGGGTCATGAAAAACGAAAATGGCTAGTTCATATACTAAAATATGAAAAATGAGCTATTTATTGAGTCGTTGAATATAGACTTTGACGATATGGATGTCTCAAGTAAATTAGATGGAAGTTCTACTCTACGATATTTAAAATTTTTAATTGGTGGTTGAATCATAAAGATTCCTGAAAATAAAAGAAATGCAACACTATGTACTTTTTATTCTCCTCACCCCATACTTAGTTATGTCTGCATCATCTGATATCGGAATGTGCATCTGAATACAATATTACTTTAGAATGTGAAACTCAAATTTTTTGTATGGAATTTGATTGAGAATAGAGTATCATAGTCGCTCAATGATGATCGAAGTCATTCATCGGTATACGCTCGATAGATTTTCGTGAGACGTTTGTTGGAATTTTGCGAGGCATTGGAAGATTTTCGACAGTCGTTCGTGAGATGTTCCAGAGACTTCCGGAGACATTCATAAGACGTTCGAAGACATTCATAAGGCGTTCGAAAACATTCATAACACGTTGAAGTCATGCATGTGGGGTTCAAAGAGTTTCAAAAGACTTTCTACGATATTCATGAGCCGTTAGAAGGTGTTCATGAGACGTTCAAGAGACTTTCGAAAACGTTCATAAGACGTTTGAAGACATTCATGAGAGGTTCGAAGACGTTCAAGAGATCTGTGACAATATCCATAATATGTTTGAAGACATCGACGATGGGGTTCGAAGACGTTTGAGAGACTTTCAAAGACATTCACGAGGGATTTGAAGAGGTTAGAAAAACTTTCGAATTCGTTCAAGAGGCTTTTGACGACATTCATAATACGTTTGAAGACATTCATGAGGGGTTCAAAGACGCTTAGGAGGGACTTTCAAATACATTCACGAGGGGTTTGTCCGAAGACGTATATAAGACGTTTGAAGACATTCAAGAGACGTTCGATAACATTCATAAAGCGTTAGAAGACATGCATGAGGGGTTCAAAGAGTTCCAAGAGACTTTTTACGACGTTCATGAGACGTTTGAAGATGTTAGTGAGACATTCAAGAGACTTTCGAAAACGTTCATAAGACATTTGAAGACATTCATGAGAGGTGCGAAGACCTTCAGGCACTTTCGAAGACATTCAAGAGATCTTTGACGATATTCATAATACGTTTGAAGACATCGATGAGGGGTTCGACGACGTTTTAGAGACTTTAAAAGACATTTACGAGGGGTTTGAAGACATTCAAGAAACTTTCGAATATGTTCAAGAGACTTTCGACGACATTCATAATACGTTTGAATACATTCATGAGGGGTTCGAAGACGCTTGAGAGACTTTCAAATACATTCACGAGGGGTTCGAAGACGTTCAAGAGACTTTCGACGGCATTCATAATACGTTTGAAGACATTTATGAGGGCTTCGAAGACGCTTAAGAGACGTTTGAAGACATTCATGAGAGGTGCGAAGATCTTCAGAGACTTTCGAAGACATTCAAGAGATCTTTGACAATATTCATAATACGTATGAAGACATCGACGAAGGGTTCGACGACGTTTTAAGGAGTTTCAAAGACATTCACGTGGGATTTGAAGACGTTCAAGAAACTTTCGAATACGTTCAAGCGACTTTCGACGACATTCATAATACGTTTGAATACATTCATCAGGGGTTCAAAGACGCTTGAGAGACGTTCAAAGACATTCACGAGGGGTTCGAAGACGTTCAAGAGACTTTGGACGGCATTCATAATACGTTTGAAGACAATCATGAGGGGTTCAAAGACGCTTAAGAGACTTTTAAAGACATTCACGAGAAGAACGAAGACGTTCAGAAACTTTCGAAGACATTCAAGAGATCTTTGACAATATTCGTAATACGTTCGAAGATATCGATGAGGGGGTCGACGATGTTTTAGAGACTTTCAAAGACATTCGCGAAGGGTTTGAAGACGTTCAAGAAACTTTCGAATACGTTCTAGAGACTTTCGACGACATTCACAATACGTTTGCAGACATTCATGAGGGGTTCGAAGATGCTTGAGAGACTTTCAAAGACATTCACGAGGGGTTCGAAGACATTCAAGAGACTTTCGACGACATTCGTAATGCGTTTGAAGACATTCATGAGGGGTTCAAAAACGCTTGAGAGACTTTCAAAGACATTCACGACGGTTTCGAAGACGTTCAAGAAACTTTCGAATACGTTCATAATGCGGATGGAGACATTCGTGACGGGTTCGAAGACGCTTAAGAGACTTTCAAAGACATTCGCGAGAGGTTTGAAGACGTTCTAGAGGCTTTCGAAGACGTTCAGAGAGCTTCGATGACATTCATAATACGATCTTCGGCGACATCCATAAGCCGAAGACTTTCATGACATTTGAGTTTCGCTGGAATTATTTGGGTCTGTTTGGGATTTTCACAGTTTTGGTGAAATGTGTTTGGGTGTGTTTGGGTGCGCACCCAGTTTTGGTGAAATGTGTTCGGGTATGTTACGGTGCGCACCCAAACACACCCAAATACATTTCACAGCAGCTTTTACGGTCCATGAATGCTTCGCTGTGCTTTGAAGCGGTGGACATTCGTATAGATCCCAAGAGTGAAAACTCGTATTCAAGTATCGCACACTTTCCAATGTTGAAAGTAATGATAATTAATTTATCTCATCTAATATTATATGGGGCATACACCATTGTATCTTGAGTAATTCAACTTTTACCTCTATTGGTTGACGATGACTGAATAAACAATTATTGCCATAGCGTGAACGTATTAGAATTAACTCATGATGAGCATTAATTTTCCTTGAAAATGTATTTTTTGCACAGCACTAGTTTTTCCAGTTCTACCACAAACCATGATATGGAATCAGCGCCGTGATGTAATTGATACTATGATAGCGATTCGTCATATGAAACGCACATCTGATTAAAATACTAAATACTTCATGATATTGATACATATCCTCTGCTACGTTTTTCTCATCAGTCTTTGCATACCCTCATCTTTGCTTTATCATTAGTAAAAAAAACACTCCAAATAGGCATTTTCAATGAATGGATGTCGTGCTTTCCGACTGGAGTTGATGATTTGGAGCCACTTATTGGTATTATTTGTTAGTCGGATGGGGCAGTGCTTTAGTGTTCCACAATCGATCTCATGTGATTGCAGTTTATCCTTTGACATAAAGTAATGCCGACACCTGCGAAATAATGGATTGTTGTTTGAATCGTCTAGCACATATAACGATAAAGTAATTATGTTAGCTTCACAAATCGATGGCATATATATATTTTTAAAAATATATATATAATTTGAAAGAATTAAAAAGAGGCTGTCTCTCTTTAGTCCTGCGCTCACGGGCCAAATTGACACGCTTATCTTCTCCTTATGTTGAGCCACGTATATCGGAGCAAAGTATATCTTATTTGGTGGTATACATATTAATGGATAAATTGTTTTGAAGAAAAATAAAAAAAAAACTTGACCTATAGTTATTGGGCATCCAATATTCGATAGATTCAATACCGTTGAATAATGCATGTAAGAATATCCGTGGTCACTGTTTCGTTCAGCTGGGTACAAAGCTGTGACTGTCACCCATGCGAAACGTGTATTATCTCTTGATTGCACATCAATCGCAGCCCTCATAATCATTATCTCCCGTGGCGATGATATTCAACGCGTATTGATTCATACTTATTTACATTTATTGTAAGATTACGTACTTTTCGTAAAGGTCACCCACTTCCACGTTGCCAAAATTCATCGAGCAGGGGTTTAAGTATAGACCATCACGCGTTCAAGTCGATTTCTCGCCACATTAACCCATCACCGCTGTGTCCTGCACCCATGCATATAAAATGCCCGTACATGGAATATTTCAATCATTCTAGATGCGGTATTTGGACTATCAATGACTATTGGTGCTTAGTTGATAGTCGTTGGCGCTTTGCATGATCCTTCATTATCGTATTTTTAAAAGATCGTATAGTTAAAAAATTGATATAAAATCATGCCGATGATTCGCGTCCACTTCAGTCAACATGGAGCTTATCGTCGATGTGCAGGCCTTCAAGAGACCCGTCAAAAAATTTGTCCTGAAGGAGATTTCTCAAGATTCTCGGATCCCGCGATAAACGTCATCGACTTAGAGACTCTATACTGTCCATCGCTGCAGAAGCTCCACATCAAGAATCACAAACTCCAAATATCCCCATCACCCCGTCAACACGAACTGCGCCCATGAGAATGTAAAATCTGTGAAAAGCTGGTTGAACGTATAAGAAGCGTGAGCGAGGGATTTTTTTGAATGAATAAAACACATTTTAATGAAAATATATGTCATTTGTATTCTTTATTCTACGGTGAAAACAGCCATCATTTACAATTCGATCAAATATATACATTTTTTACATAGTCAGTACTAAGTGTCGAAAACGATGGCAAGACGACTGTGGTGCAAACAATTCGATGATGGTGTCCCAACGAATTTGGTCTTTTTTGCGCCTCAGAGACAATGGAATGCTGTTGTATTTCTCACAACTACATGTAGCCATTTGCGCGCCAGTTGCAGCAAACTCCCAATGGTACGGACAGTCGTTCGACGATGGTGTTCTAACGAATTTTTTTTCCGTCCACCATGTTTAGAGACGACGGAACTCGAAACTGTTGTATTTTCCACCAATATACTGCATGCAAAGTTGATTATCGCGTTCCACTTGCAGCATACTCGCTAACATTGTCGGATCTTGGTCGAAGGCCTTCACACGTCGCGCCCGCAAGAAGACGGAGAACTCATCCGCGATGTCCGCGATGTTGCGTTTCCCAAATTTGATTTGTACGGCCCTCATGAAGGAGATTAGTCGTTCCGACTTAACGGGGAGTTCCGACAGCTTCTTCGTTGGGAGGGATTCCGTCATCCGGCCGACTTTGTTGATACTCGAGAGATCCATTTTCTCCGCACTTTCAATGTTCTTTTTTTGGAGAGATGTTGATGGTACAGTGGAATAGTGCAGTCTGAGTTTGGTCCATGAAATTATGCTCCCTCGTAAGTCTCCTACTCAATTTTTCAAACCTCTCCCCTCTTTTCCCATCGTGAAAAACAGGTTCGAACACGTTCGAAGAACCGTGGAAAATTTTCCCCCGACATTTTTTCACGCTTCTGAAAAACAGGTTCGAACACGTTCGAAGAACCCAATACGTGGAGAATTTTCGCAGCATTTTTTACAATCCCGACGTTCGGGTGGAGGGCCATCGATGTGATCTTTCATCTGTGGAATATTATAATGCTCCAAGCATGGAAGGTATGATATCACTTCACTGTAGTTCCGATGATGTTCTGGCAAACGATCCCACAATAAGCCAACATATTTACCCCAATATTTTAAAAGCAAGATCTTTGGAACCTCTTCGAGCTCGTTTTTGGTCAAGTCCAAGGGATGCTTGGCCGGATGCACTGCGTACACACGCGGACATGCACACATCTTGACGTTATATTTCGCAACGAAGACCTCAATGAGACTTTTCAAGAGTGCAGCTCAAGTGGTCCATCCACGGTCACAGCCGTTTGATCCCTAAACGCTTTTCCAAGAAACCTGTCAGGACCTGTCTTGAGTCTCGGCGAGCTTGGAGACGATGCGGATGCAATAGACATTGTCTTTCGGAATGGAACCAGCTGCATGTCATAAATATTGGGCTTTGAAACGCCGACCTTCACACACACACAACACTCATCGACGGCGGCTTTCCTGCCAGACGCTCCACGGACCACATGGCCCCCCTCCACAGAGGCCGCTCTGTGACGTCACCCCGCCCTCTGGAACCCCTCCCATGGACACCCCCTGTACACCTCGCCCTCTGCCCCCCCCTTAATGGACCACATGCCCCCCCCCCGTGCCGCCTTGTACCCCCCCTGGACACGCCCCCTGGACCCCCCTCCCCCCTGAGATGCCGCCACTTGAGTTAGAACCGGCCTAATACATCTACTATGAAGCAACTGTTTGGTGTCGACGCAATTAGCAATTTCTAATTCTGATATTTTTCTTTCCTCCGCTGCAGGATTCTCGTTTTCGGAGGGTTGTAAATCGAGAGAGTTGAAATTTGAATTCGTCGAATTATCGGAATTGGCATCGGCGTGGTTTCTGGAGCGATGGATTGGGAGTGAATTGCGCTGGTCAGGGCCCTCAGCTGATTTCAGGGCAAGGTCCTCTGCCTCTCGCCTAGTGCTTACGGGTCTTACTATCTCGGCCTCCATCTCGTCGTCGCTATACTTTCTACGTAATTTATGAGTTTACGAATTAGACGTATAAGGTGTCGGGTTCTGAAGTGTGCGTCTACGCGTTCGGCTGCAGGCCACATGATTCGTGGACTTGCTCTATATCGCGGTTTGCTTGAGAGCGAGTGACGATGTTTGTATTTTTCTCACGCGGGAAGCGCTGGACATCTGGTCGAACAGTAAAGGTCGTTGGATTTTTGTTTTCGGCATTGCTATCGCTAGTCCAGTCTAATTTACGCGCCAAATCTTGAAACACGATTTTCGAATTTTCGATTATATGCGACGTTGATTTAGAGGTGACGATAGAATTTACGTTCGTGCGCGAATTAGCTTTTGTGATAAGAATTTGATTCGAGTTTTGTTTCATTTTTAAGTCGTTTCCTTCGTTTTTGTTTTGAATTGCTTTGGATTTCTCTTTCGTTTTGATTTTGTTTTATTTTGGGTTTTTATTTTTCGTTTTAATTATGAATCGTATTTGATTTTTCTTTTTTGTTTGTTTTTGGTTTTGATTTTTTCTTGCTACTGGATTGGTTTTTTAGTTTTGCTTGCTCGTCGCTCTCGTCGGAGTGAGGGCAAGGTTTTTCTTCGACATTTTTTGCTGAAGTTTTTAGATTGGCCACTTTCGGAGTCTGGATTAGCGTAGTTGTAATGCAATCTACGATTGGAATAGAAAGATCACTAGAAATTGGACTGGAATTTAAGATTGTCGTGCAATCTGATTTTGGTTTTTGATTGGTTTGGTTTTCCACGATGTCGAATTCCTGTAGTTTTATGACCGGCACGATCGATCATACGGCATCATTTGTGGGATTTGAATCCTTCAAATGGGCCTTTCCGTTGATGTTTCTTACCAGGCAGTCGCCGGCGTAAACATCCACCTTTAAAAACTTTTAAAAAGTAAAAAAAGAACGCCAAGTAACAAAATACCCCCGAAAACATTATTGCTTGTTTGAACATATACAAAATTCTGATTTATCTTGAAATATTTTTTAATTTTATTTAACGAATGCTTTTATTATATTTTTTCAATTAAAATGTACAAAAAAAGTGAAATAACCTTTTTATAAAATAGCCAAGCAAAAACGTAAACAAAATTGTTAAACCTTAGAACTAATGTTTTCCTAAATATTTCATTTTTATTTAAAAAATCACATTACTATTATAACAAAAAATTGGTATTACCATTTTATAAAAATACAACGTATTTACCACATAAGTACACTGGAAATGCTGTGCAACGACTTGGCGTGCATGGTTAAGAGAAATAGCTCGGGAAGATACACAATATATATATAACCTGTAACAACGCATCAACTGCCAGTGTTATTAACAATGCGATTTCCTGCACCTTGCGCTAGTGTGATTCGGACAAGATAACATTGATGTATAGTGTTATCGGTGTATATATCGGTCCACACAATTCACGTGACCGTGTCAGAGCTACGGTATATCCACTATTGACAAATATTCGACTGTACACGGAAAAACCATCGAATATAGCGCAATGAGTATCAGGAGAGATACTCAGATATTTCGTTTTTCACCAGCAAGACGACGGCACCGTAATTCGAATTTTAAAATTGTCGATGCTGTGGCTTAGAGACGGATACAATACACAAACAGACGGATCAATACATAAAAGTATATACGAAATATATTTCATGTAATGTATAAAGTTGTCTGATAGAGGAGAAAGAATATACTTTTACATATCGTATTAAATTATGCATAAAAAAAAGATTTAACGTATCGTTTCGTCTAGGGGAACATCACTGATTTGATCCATACTTTGCGGGATCACGAAATTTGATTTCCAGTTGCATAACCAATTGCAGCAGTCTATGTTTTTCCAACCTGAGAGTTAAGTAGTTGGAAAGACGAAATCCTTCGCCGAGCTATTTTTCTTAACCATGCACGCCAAGTCGTTGCACAGCATTTCCAGTGTACTTATGTGGTAAATACGTTGTATTTTTATATAATGGTAATACCAATTTTTTGTTATAATAGTAATGTGATTTTTTAAATAAAAATGAAATATTTAGGAAAACATTAGTTCTAAGGTTTAACAATTTTGTTTACGTTTTTGCTTGGCTATTTTATAAAAAGGTTATTTCACTTTTTTTGTACATTTTAATTGAAAAAATATAATAAAAGCATTCGTTAAATAAAATTAAAAAATATTTCAAGATAAATCAGAATTTTGTATATGTTCAAACAAGCAATAATGTTTTCGGGGGTATTTTGTTACTTGGCGTTCTTTTTTTACTTTTTAAAAGTTTTTAAAGGGGATTTCATATCTTTTTGAAAGGGGAGAAATCTTTTTTTCGTTCTGCGCCAGTTCAAAGAGGAGTGAATTGAAATATCTTTTCATTACTTGGCATTATTTTTTTTACTTTTTCAAAGATTCTAAAAGGGTAAGATTTAAACAGATAGTTAAAAAACAGGACACGTCGTTTCTGAAACCTTGTATATTACCAAATGCTATAAATATATTTTTTTAAGTCTTCAGTCCCCTCCACTATTAAATCGACGTATTTGCAGGGTGATTTACAAACGCCTATTAGTGAAATATTTATTCATACTTCGCTTATTTGTATTCACACGCATACATACAAATACAATTGTATTCACAAATATTCTGAACGTGTACAAATAAATTCGCAGAAAAAAATTGGGAATACAGTAGCACCTCGATTATCCGAACCTCGATTATCCGAACCCTCAATTATCCGAACGATGGCTTAGTTTATCCGAACGATGGCTTAGTTTATCCGAACGCTCAATTATCCGAACGTTGGCGCGAAAGATACATTGTTGCTCGCTGCCACACAGTGGGGCAGAATCCCAAAAAGCTGGCCAAAATTCGGAAATTGTCCAAAATGATCTCCAATTCTCTTCTCGGGGGTTTTCGGGATCGCTGAATACGAATCTGTTATCAGAATTACGATTTTCAAAATGGCGGACCCAAAATGGCGGACATAATTCAACCAATTAGTCAAATAATTCAGTAAAAAATACCCAATCATATTTCTTAAGGGTTTTTGAGATCGCTGATTACGAATTTGTTATAGGAATGTTAATTTTCAAAATAGCAGACGCGATATATAGACGATTCCACAAAAATTTTCAATTTTTAAATATTTTTTAATAGAAAATGTTTCATAATATTTTTAGGTTTAAATGAGTAGAAAATCTCTTGAGCTATGTTTTTATTTTTGAACAATTTCTTGAGTACAAAATTTGCAATAAATCAAATATCTGTTATTTACTTCTAGTAACAAAAATCTTGTATGTCATCTTCAATGTTGGAATCATTCGATTGGGATTCTGATGTTGACCCACTTGTATCCAAATCGGAATCGTTCCTTATCTCTTGTCTGGTGACTTCAGGTTGTTTTAACATTTCTATAGCTTCTTTATGTAAAGATTTCGCCGGTCTCTGGGGCAATTTCCTGATGCTTGAGAGAAATGGATCTGATGATACTAAGAGCCTATAGAACATGTCTCTCATATTCGATTCTCGAGAGCATTTTCTTGAATGATGTAACCTGTAGTTCTTTATGTCCTTATTGCATGACTCTTGGGCCTCTTCAGAAAATTGTCCGATCGGTAAAAGGGCATATTTTACAATTTCTGCTCCGTGCATCAACACTTTGTGCAGAGATGTTGGCATGTAATACCATGGATATAAAGCAACGAATAAACGGTCAGTCTTTACACAATAGTCTTTGAATTTTTCTTCGTCTATATCATACCCGCTCGAAATTGCCTGCAAAATAACACGAAATCGGTGAATTAAATTTTCATCGACTCCTGTTATTTCAGCAGATACATTAGCATTTTCGAAAAAGCGGCGGGCGGTATTTCCATCGTTTGAGCTGCCATATCCTGGCTTTGGTCGATCAACGATAAGCCCCAATGTTGTCTTAAATTGAGTCTGTATGTCTTCCTTGCGTACTTTCACAATCTTTTTCACTTCCTCTTCATGAGCTTGCCACTTTTGAGTTGTGAGCTTATACGACAAATGCAAACACCACTCGAAAAAACGAATCCACGCATGTAATGTAGATATGCCAAATCTTAAATTATCTGTAGTAATGTCCATTTTTATAATTTTGTCGATGTTATTAAAATCTTTAGAGGTGGCTTTGCACAGGAAGCAGCGTTGTGCAGAAGTGGTACCGGTTACAGCGTTACAGACTTTGCCGTCTATCATCGTAAACGACATACAATAGGTTACTGAAATTGATTTTTCATTTTGTTTAGTAGTGTATGGTGCAAGACCCGCAATCTGCTGTTCAATGTCGGTAACTTCTTTTAATGTTGATTGTACATCTTCATGTACAAACTGCAATCGTATTGGTCTGCAGAATCGAGGAGATGAAAGTCTAGGATTTTTCCACACAATAGTTCCTTCATCCGTCTCGTGATTGTTGTAGATTAATTGCAAAGGTACCAGAGAAGTATAAAAAATGCTTTCATCAGATTTTCCAGCCTCATCAAATTTTTGCTTATAAACACTTTGACCGCTGCTTCCATCACATCCCCATTTACAGTGAAGTACTAATTTTTGCAGAATTTCAGAATTTAGAGTATCGATGACATCAGCCTGAAGTTGTATAATTCTGTATGTGGTATGATCAAGTAAAGCCTGTAGTTTAATTTGTGCGCACGACTCAGTAATATTCATGTACACAACTGATGGATAACAACGATTTTTTGCTTTTTCTACTTCATGGTATGATGGGTATAGTTTGCATTTACGTGCTCTAGCTGCATTTCTTGATAGCTGATAAGAGCGCTTTGATTCTCCTTTCTCGATCATCAAAGAAAGTGCTTCGTCTGGGGTTAAAGGTGTCTCATTTTTTGACCGAACAGCAGCTATATATTTTGAGGCTCTTGTTGGGCTGGTTAATGTGACATCTTTAAGAACTTGAGCAGCATCCACTTGACCAGAAGTCCTTAAACTCATTTGAGCAGCATACGTCAATTCTTCTGTAGATAAAGTAGAACGTATTTCTTCAGTCTTTCGCCTCTTAGATCTATCGCTGGATGAAGCAAAGGATTTCGAAGGTCGTCCAGATGTTCCTTTTTCATCATTCTTCACAATCTTCTCAGATGTTGATGTTGTGCATTCAGTATCGGATAATGTTGAAAAACATACGGTGCCATTCAACCATTCTTCATTATTTTTTAGAAACTTTTCTTGGCCTCTATTTGCTGCTTTCCATCTGGATCGAAAATTTGCAAATAACAGTCCTAATGACTTTTCATCCTCGTCTACTTGTATCACATGTTCTGTTTTCTTGAAAATTGCATCTTTCAAAACTCCAATAACGAATTTCTGTTCGTTTTTTAAACTGTCTTTCACCATGAAAAAAACATCTCTTCTTGATAATTCCATATTTGAAGATTGGGAAGACTCTGTAAAATACCAATATAAACATGTACAAAATTGAATGACATTATTTTGAAATCATTTTATACTTAACAAAACTATATACGGTGTTCTGACTCGAAATGTACAAAAATAATTTATTACTACTAAAAATGATTTTATATTTATAAAGAAAACGAATATTTATGATATAAATGATTAACAAATATATTTACATACATTCTGCACGAAATAAAACCGAAATTACATGAAATCTGTCTTTACGAGAATCACCTCTGTGTCAGTATACAACAGGTATAATAAAGCCGGCGGGTTCCTTTCTTTCATACATGGCTGCTCTAGGAGCCCCTCGTCAGTCCTTGCCGAATCGCCGTCTACACTACGTATACACTATGTACGTATACACTAATACACCTTTACTGCCGAAAACCGTTACGCCGTACAAACATGGGGGAAACACAGTTCTAGCTACTGAGAGTTCTTGCAGGAATATTTTATAAAATGTTGAGATTTTCGTAAAGCGTACATTTAGAATAATAAATTACTGTATTAAAATTTAAATGATCTATGAATATTAATCAATAAATGAACATACTACAAATGGAATTGATAAATAAATATTAATCTATGTTAATAGACAGAAAATATACCAACGCGCTGTAACGTAATAATCAATGGATTACATTCACACGTCCGTTAATGTCGCGCCACGTATTTCTCCCTAAAAATTAGTCTAACTATTCGTTGAGCACTCCTGAGCAGCCAGTTTTTTAGTATATTATATTTAGTACTGTACACTATCAGTTTCTTGTTGAAACAAGGTCGAGACTCGCGAAGACATTTTTAAAACTACTTTAGAAAATCGATTTTCGAAAAAAAATGTATAATTTTTTATGTTTACTTGTTGCAAAATTTAGATATTTCAAACATAAAATAAGCAATAACTGTGCATAATTATATTTTCTGCATACCTTCAGAAAGTTTTTCCATTTTGCAGAATTAAAATTGAGACAGTTTCGTCCGTTTCACAGCACTTCGAAACAGGCAAGAATTTTTCGACGCGTACGCTAGTTTAATGCGTACCGAACGGCGGCTGAATGTCGACTGATGTCGAGGCGACCTTAGAGCAGGTATAAACCTGCCCGGTCCGGAATTTCGTCCTAGGACTATCAGTAAACAAGATCTGAACATATATAGACGAATATATACAACTCAAAAATTTGACTTTTGGCCAGCTTTTTGGGATTCTGCCCCACTGTGTGCCACTGCCGTGAGCAACAATGAGCAACCCAACGCAACTTCTCCTTCTCAAACGGCTGCGAGACTTAGCCGTTCAAAAACGCGTTAGGGCCGTTCGTCAATTAAAAATGGACGATTTTATAAAAAAAATATTAAAAAAGGCATTCGACTTTTTTCAGGTGTTTAATATATACAGTAGAACCTCGATTATCTGAACCTCGATTATCCGAACCCTCAATTATCCGAACGATGGCTTAGTTTATCCGAATGCTCAATTATCCGAACGTTGGCGCGAAAGATACATTGTTGCTCGCTGCCATTGCCGTGAGCAACAATGAGCAACCCAACGCAACTTCTCCTTCTCAAACGGCTGCGAGACATAGCCGCTCAAAAACGCGTTACGGCCGTTCGTCAATTAAAAATGGACGATTTTATAAAAAAAATATTAAAAAAGGCATTCGACTTTTTTCAGGTGTTTAATATATATATATATATATATATATATATATTTTTAACACTTGATATATGTATGTACATAAAAACAGTACATACATATATATTAAAATTTGACATGTACTGTACTGTTTTTATGTAAAAGGTTGTTGTTTATGATCTCGTCCCAAAAAACCCAAAAGTCGAATGCCTTTTTAAATATTTTTTTTATAAAATCGTTCGGATAAAAAGTTCGGATAATCGAAACGTGGGTTTTTTGTATGTACCCTAAAGGTACATACATATACGTATAAAAACAGCACATGCATATATGTATGTACTGTTTTTATGTAAAAAGGTGTTGTTTATGATCCCGTCCCAAATAACCCACGTTACGATTATCCGAACTTTTGATTATCCGAACTAGTCTCGGTCCCAATTGGTTCGGATAATCGAGGTTCTACTGTATTCACAAAAATGTGAATATTTACAAGAAATCCTGTGAATTAAAAAAAAATCACATCAAAATCTGTGAATGCAAATGTATTCACAAAAAATTGTAAATACAAAAAAATTCACAAAATAAGTTGAGAATTTTTTCGTATTTAAGACAAATTAAAATCAAATTCACAATGATTAGATTAAAATTTACGCCAAACGTGAGTTCTTACGTATTTTGAGAGAAAACATTGAGTCGAGGCGAAGAAATTTTTGCAAAAAAAGTGAGTTTCAAATAGTATATCATAAATATGAAAAAATTCACAAAATGAGTTGTGAATTTCCTCAAGTTGAAGAAAATTAAAATCGAATTCACGACAATTATATTAAAATTTACACCACAAGTGAGTTCTTATATATTTTGAGAGAAAACATAGTGTTGAGGCAAAGGAATTTTGGCACAAAAAGTTTTGTGCAAAAATTTCTTTGCCTCGAGGCAATGTTTTCTCTCAAAATGCGTAAGAACTCACTAATGGTGTAAATTTTAATCTAATAATTGTGAATTTGATTCTAATTTGTCTTAAATATGAAAAAATTCACAACTTATTTTGTGAATTTTTTTGTTTTTACAATTTTCTGTGAATATATTTGCATTCACAGATTTTTATGTGAATTTTTTTTAATTCACAGGATTTTTTGTAATTATTTACTTTTTTGTGAATATTCACATTTTTTCTGTGAATTGATTTGTTTCTTTAGAATATTTGTGAATACAATTGTATTTGGATGCATGCATGTGAATACAAAAAGTGAAGTATGAATACATTTGTATTTATATTCACATGAACATCACGATGTGAATAAATTCGTATTCATATTTATATATAGAATTACGCCCAACTCTGTACCTCTTAATGTTTTACTTTTTGATATACTGTCTCCATGCTTCATGAATTGCGCTTTGTTTGTTGCAGCAGGAGAAAACTCTTAATTGAAAAATACTAGAGATAAATAAAAATATTTTATGAAAATCCAACTTCATTGCGTTATTTTATTTTCGTGTTCAGCGAATGGAATGCGAATCGATTTGTTCATTCTAAACAAAAACCGGATGCACTCGGATAACGCGTCACATTTACCATGCTGGAGGCTGCTCAAGAATACACGTCTTTCCTTATATCGTTAAGAAGCTTCGGGTCAAGTGATCAAATGTTACCATTTGTTCAAATTTATATCGTGGATTCGTTATCATATACTGAATGCACCCTTCAAATTTTAATATTTGATTTTAATAATTTTGAATTGAATTTTTAATTTAATAATTTCATTTTAAATTTGAATTGAACAGTTTTTACATAAGAAGATGCCTAGACTCATGCCAATCGGCAGTTTTACACACGGGATAGTGTGAAAAATGTTAAGGATGTTATGAAAAAATGTCAAATCATTCAGTACATTATCAAAATTGTCACGCAAAAATTAAATGATCCGTCACAGCATTTATTAAATAGTATGCAGTATGCAGGTGTGGCACTCGAAGATTTCTTAGAGACAGCGGACTATTATCGTTCCATGTAGACATAGATTGTGCAGCCGCAACAATCAAATACAGTGATCACCACAGTATGAAAAGAATGGCGAGGCATATGAAGGCGCTGTCAGGCTTGAGATCTGTGAGATCCAGCCAAACATTAGGTATTGTCCTAATAGAACACGATAACGCGACAATCACAGATTCGCACCAATTTTATTCGTATGAACCCTTGATCAAATATACACGTGTCGATTGCATTGCACGAATGTTAATTAGGCCGCCTATTCGATACCTGTATGTTTGATCACAGGTTCGTATGAACAAAATTCGCAAGAACTTGGGATGGTTGTGTAATGGCGTTCTATTTTACATGTTCTATTAGACGCCATAGGGGATCTAGGATTATATGTCGTGTTGTACAAAGCTTTTATTTCTCATGATAGATTTTTCAGCGATGAATAATATTTCAGGCAAAATAATTGTCAAGCTCTGCGTCAATAAATTCTACAGAGCCGAATGCATTTTTAACAAAAAAAAACTTCACCGTCTATGATAAGATTCTGTTCAGAAAATTTTGAAGATATGCTTCATAAAATGTTAATGGAACGAGGTTATGAACACACAAATTGATAATGACGTATAGAAGCTAGGTTATGTTCTCAGGGCAGACGAAAGCTACACATGCACGTCTGTCTCCGAATTTCTTCATTTTATATAAGCAAGTGAAATAAATGAGCATATTATTGAATGTTTAACTTATTCTGTATCTATTTGCGTATCGTCCTCGCTCTTTCTCCGACGGTTTTCGCGCGAGCGCCACGGCTACTGTACGCGTGTTAGGATCAAAATAAATAATCCACACCTAAATTTGAAACGACGTGAACCTTTGTTAAATAAATTTTTGGCTGTAATAAGAGCCGTTTGTTTTCTTTTTTCGCATCCACGCTCGACTAACCGTGTTCGGTTACTCGAGCTGTCAAAGCGACTGTATTAGAATATTGCAAGCAGGGTGTAGTTCGAGTCGTGCCGTTCGAGAAAGCGGTGGCGTTGCTGTGCCTGTTGCGCTAGAGTGTTAATCAATTCACAAAACGGCGTATGTGTTATGTTTACGACATGAGCCAACGACTTTATTTTATTCAATGAAAGACAATGGACGAGTGTGGAAGAATTTTTGGGGTAAAAAGTCACCCGAAAATTCGGCCGTAAATTATGAGATCCCGAGATTGAGTGGACAAATCGAAAAATAGCCCGAACAAAATCAATAGGAAAAAATCACATTACATTGGTAAACTGTCATTAGATTTTCGATTTGTTGCCGCGTTTTCGCATAATATCGGAACAAAGTTAAAACGTCGTCTGCTAAAAGCCCATCTTACTGTATAAAGAGTCGCGGCGTGTCGTCAGTCAGCCAGTGGCGTCGACATCGGTGGCATCGATCAGTGGCGTCAAATTTTTTTGTTTTTTATTACTTGGCGTCAAGACGCTGCCGCGTCTCTTGATATGGATTCTTAAAGGCGGGTTATACCCTTGCTTTAACGTGCGGTATTCGACTTTCACGTGGAAAGAGGTTTCGAACGCGCGGGGATATTCACTGCCTCGTCGGGTTCGTTTGTTCGTTCGAACAGCCATGCCTTGCGAAGGACATTTAGCGGCTGTGTGCCCTGAGTTTTTTCACAATTGACAGGTTATGGTGCAGGAATTCTGATCGGTGTAACACCTGTCGGCAGTGTGACCCAGTTTTTTTTGCAAATTTGGCAAATGAGAATCGTGAATAGGCAAGCCTCGGTCGGATAGTTGTCCTTTTTGCAAATGTTGCAGATCGTTACTGACTTGATCGGAACGGGTTTTTCGGGTTTAATGGAGGGCGAGTGTAACTGTTTTCACGTTCAATTTGTATAGCGTGATCGATCGCGACGTCGATGTTAGCGCACGAAGGGAGTCGGTGTTTAATTTCCCCCTTTAACCCACGTTTAAAGCACGTCAGGAAGTAGTCGTCTACTGTTATTTTGAATACGGGGTCGTCCGGCCCATCATTCCATAAATTTCGCGCCTCGATTATTTCCCTTTCCTTTTTCCTGATTTTTGCGGAAAAATCTATAACACTGTCGTTGGCCGTTAGAAAAATATTTCCGAGTTCTCCCAATAATTGCATTTCGGATTTATATGGTGTATATGTATATTTTTAGGAATTTGTTCAGTGCTTCTATCGTTTCAAATTTGGTCCCATGGATTGCTTCTCTAGCTTGATTTTTCAATTTCTATCGAATTCATTTCACAAATAAGTGATCGGATGAAATAAGTTGCTTATACAGAAAAATTGACAATGAAAATGACTATGAAGCCGGGGGAACAATCGGATTAACATACAATGAAATTTGTTGCTTACATTGACCGCTCTGTTTGTGAGTGTATCGGTGTGTAGGTACGCTCGCTCGCAAGGATATCGGTTGACGCTCGCAGATAAGGGCCTCGTTGACGAGCGCCACGCTTAGCGTTCGGAAAGCGGTCACCAGCACCAGACTTTTGGGGCGCTGAGAGTATTTATGTATATACGCGTAGTAGACAGCACTTGAACTATTTTACGGACTCGAAGCCGCGAGAGTCGACTAAACTTTTATACGACACTTCGGTCAAAACCCGAAGATGTATAATATTCAAAACTCTATGATACCGGTACTGCACTTCGAATTCTATCAGAACAAGATTAAGAAGTGAAGTTAATTCGATGGAAACGTTTCGATACTACGATCTGATTGATGAAGATTGTCGGGAGACTTGATCTGAACGCGATGGAAATTGTTGGAAGACTGACTTCAGGAAGGAAGTCTTTCTTGATATGAACATTAGGAGGGGATAAATTGTGGGAGAAGGAACTTTAAAGTTTAGCTCGATTGGTCGCGATATTCATGATTCGTAGAATCGATCTCGATCATTCCTTATATAGAATTGCACGCATCGAAGGCAGGGAACCTTTGTCCCGTGTTACGGCGTCCAAACGCATGGAGTACAGAGTTCGATATCTGAGACCTAAACATTCGCATGGTTTGTGCTATGCCAATTTATGGCTATGGTGACTTCTCATATCGAGAGGTTTCGGTCAAATTGTTTCGGAGCATTTGGCGCTCTTTGCTACATAGTTGCATATGCATATCGTAATATAATCATTTTCTAATATAATATAATAACTACGTGTATGAATTTCGAATTCATGTAAGTGATTATATCTAAGTTCGCGACGGCAAATTTTTGTCGAATTGTAAAACAGTTAGTTCGGCAAGTTTTGAATATACACAAGTTCGAATGTTCTTTACTGAGGATACCGTAACTAGAAATTTTGATCTAGTTCTCTGGTTGCAAGTGCAAAGTTGATATCGTTAGACGACAATGATTGATAACAGCCATCTGAAAAACAGGATAATAATTATTATTACTCATTTAATTAGAATTAAAATCGGATTCATCGACTCGAGTCGACTTGGGCTTCCTATTGGGTTTGGCTTCAAAGTTAATTTCTACGTTGCCCTTTGCAAATTTTTCTAAGACCTTATGCGGTCCAGTGTATTGATCTCCGAGTTTACCGGGTTTAGGACCTTCTTGTAGGTAGACAAAGTCTCCTACTTTGAAATTTTTTGGATTCGCGTTTCTGTCATAATATTTTTTTGAGCGTTGTTTCGACGAGACCAAATTTTCGTAAGTGATGTTTCGGATTCTGTTTATACGTGTAATCAATTAAATTAAATAACCGCGATATGTTGGTAGCTGATCTGATTCCCGAAGCGGTTCGCTTGATGGGACTCTTGCAACTTTGCCGAAGACTACCTCAAAGGGGGTGTACTTCGTGCTTTCGTGAACGCTAGTATTGTACAAGAGCATCGCCAATTCTACCCATTGATCCCACTCGTTATCCTTATCTGTGTATTGCTTCAAAATTCGGCTAATACGTAGTGAGATCTTTCGAGGGCACCATTGGACTGCGGGTGGAACGCCGTTATCCTACATCGCTTAATTCGGAAACGTTTTGCGGCCCTTCTTATGAGACCGCTCAAAAAATTGCTTCCTTGGTCTGTTAATAGCGCTTTTGGCACACTGAAAACGCAAATGAATCTTTTTATGAATGCATCAGCGACCGTAGTCGCCAGTGCATTCGGAAGCGGAATTGCAACACAATATTTTGAGAGGTGGTCTTAGATCGTGAGAATATACTCGTTTTGATTTGACGTGCGTTGCATAGGTCCAACAATATCCATTGATATTTTCTCAAAAACGGTTCCGGGAGTGTCCGTTATTATCATCGGTTGTTTGGTTTTGACTTGGATCAATTTCTTTAATTGACCTTTTAAGCATTGCTGCACTCTTCTTTGGATGTCTGACTTTAAATCTTTCCACAAATATTCGCGCTTGATTCTATTATACGTTTTTGAAACACCCTTGAGTCCTCCGATTGGGGACTTATGCATTTCATAAAAAATCGAATCTCGTTTTTCGATTGGCACGTACTGTAGAGTTCCCAGACAAATGATTATCTTGACTCGACTAGGATTCTTTCATGATGTTCATAATGTCGTTCCATACTATGTGATCGACATGATTCGTTTGGCAAATACTCCATGATTTAAGTTTGAGGATTTCGCAAAGATCTCGTAATTCCTTTATGCTTTCTTTAATGTTCTCTGATACGAACGATAATGACCCTGAATACTCGCCTTTGATAACGAGGGCGATGGATATTTTTTTCCAACTTTTTTGCTGTAAGCTTGGCCAACCGTCAAATTCTTCCAGAGGGGAAGTTTGTTTAATTCTAACAACTTTTGTGCTCCAGAGTCACATGGTTTGCCAGCTGAATCGACAAAATAGACTAGGTGATCGTTTCGAAAATGGAACAATTCCTTAGTCGTAATGCAATTAGCGAATTGAAATTCCGATATTTTTCTTTCCTCTATTGGAGGGATCTCATCTTCAGAAAGTTCTGAATTGAGAGAGCTGAAATCTGAATTTGTCGAATTATCGGAATTGGAATCGGTGGAGGTTTTGGAGTGAGAGATAGGAGGTGCTTTGCGCTGGTTCGAGCCATTGAATGTTTTTGGACCGACGGCCTTCCTAGGTAGGGTGACGCGTGCGGGTCTTATTACCTCGGCCTCCGTCTCGTCGTCACTACTCTCCTCGTAGTTCACGGCCTTGCGAGGTCGTCGTGTACTATGCTGAGACGCGGGGCGTGCGTCGGCCTTCTCGAGAGCAGGCGCATCGGCACTTGACACACTAACGTCATCGAGCGTTTCGTTTGCTTGTATTATTGTATCCGGATCGGAAGGTACAGTCTCCCTTGCCTGAGCACGGGTGACTACATTAATTTTTTCGTATTTCGGAAATGGATGGATTTCGACCCGTGTCGTGATTTGAATGGGAGCAGCACCTTCTTCTTCACTACTACTGGATTTCGTTTTTGAACGAGTCATCTCCTGTGGCGCGTTTTTTATTTCTTTGTGTTTGCAATGGGCGGCTATTTTGGATTCTTCTGGTTGTTCGATTGGATTACACGACAATGCGTCAGCGTTTGAATTTAGTGTGCTCGATTTGTATACGACATCGTAATCGTATTCAGACAGCTTGAGCCGCCATTTGAGAACGCGTGTATTCGCGTTTTTCGCGGTCTTGAAGGAAACCAAAGGTTTGTGATCCGTTACAAGCGTGAATTTCCTACCATAGATGTACGGTCGGGAAGCTTTTACGCTATGAATGATTGCCATTGCTTCTTTTTCGTACGTGTCATACCGAAGGGACGCTCCTCGCAATACGCACGACGTATAAGATATCGGTTTGTCTTTTCCTATTTCTCCTTGTAATAAGACTCCGCCTAAGGCGTAGCCAGAAGCATCCGTTGTCATATTAAACGGTTTTTCGAAATCGGGGTATTGGAGAAACGGAGCTTCGCATAATTTACCCCTTAGGATATCGAAAGCGTTTTGCTCTGCGTCAGTCCATTTGAAGTCAACCTTCTCCTCTAAAAGGCGAGTTAGCGGTTTCGCGATTTTGGAGAAATCTTTGATAAACTTACGATAGTAACCGATTAGGCCCACAAATTGCCGAATATTTTTGACATTTTTGGGTACAGAGAAATCGTTGACGGCTGAGAGTTTGCTCGGGTCTGGTTTAAGTCCGTCTTTAACGATTATGTACCCTAGGTACCTGACTTCTGGTCGAAGAAATTCGCATTTATCCGGTTGTAGTCGGAGATTGGCTTTGCGCAATCGTTCCATCAGTTCGTGAATCTTTTTACCGTGCTCCTATAGGTCCCTGGCATACACTACGATATCGTCGAGATAAACAAAGAGGGATACTCCTTGGAGTCCACTCAATATGATATCCATTAAGCGCTGGAAGGTTGCCGGGGCATTTTTAAGCCCGAATGGCATTCTTGAAAATTTGTAGAGCCCATGTAGGGTAGAAAAAGCGGTTTTCGATTTATCTTCATGATTCATTTCGACCTGGTGGAAACCGGGTGATAAATCGAACACTGAAAAATAATTCGCGCGTCCCAACTGATCAAGAATATCTGGAGATGTTGGGTAGCGGATATGAGTCACCGATTGTTTTTTCGTTCAAAGCACGAAAGTCAATTACCATTCGCCAACGTTTGTTACCGTTGGAGTCTGGTTTTTTCGGGGTTATCCAGACGGGACTGTTGTTTGGAGATTCCGAGTGGCTTATGACTCTTGGTTCTAGTAGCTCGTCCACTTGACGCTGGACTTCGCCCTTGAGCGCTTGCGGGAACCGATACTGTTTATCGGCAGGTCGTCGACCGTTGCAATTTTATGTCGAAGCACATGTGTGGCTTCTAGAAGTTCGCCCTTTACATGGAATCTGTGTTAATATTGTTCGATTATTTTTTCGACATGTTCTAATTCGATTTTTGCAAGGTGGTCGAGTCGCAAGAGACTTTTTATTATTTTTGAGCGCTCTCAATAATTTTTCTTTATACGCGATGTAGATTCAGAGGTAGAAACGCAGATCACGTTTTGATTCGATTTTTTACTTTTATTTCGATTTATTTCATTGTTTAACTGTTCGGTACGACTGACCTCGATTTTTGAATTTTCAATCGACTTCATTTTTGTGTTTTTCGCGTTTTTATTTTTGTCTGCCTTTGATTTTTGGCTCAGAATTTGACTGAAATTTTTATTTTGACTGATGTTGATTCTCGTTCTTTCCTCGCTACAAGACTTGTTATTTGATTCGACATTTGTCATCGAAATTTTGGAATTGGCCACTTTCGGGCTCTAGATCGGCGCAATTATCGTGCAGTTTACGTTTGAATTAGGAAGGTCACGAGGGATTGAACGAGAATTTGAAACTGTCGTACAGTCCGAACTGGGAGTATTTTCTGACAGGTCTTCGAGAGCGTCGAATTCCTGCAGCTCCACAACTGGAACGATCAATTTGACAGCGTCATTTGTGGTATTATAAACCTTCAAATGAGCCTTTCCGTCGATGTTTGTCACCAGGCAATCGCCGGCGTATACACCTTGACGGATTTTCAAAGGCGAGAGGTATCCCTCTTTTATTATGCTGTCTTTTACCTTCACGAAGAAGGGAGTTTCCGAACGCGCGGCGATTTCTATCACCTCGTCGGGTTCGGTTCTTTTTTCGAAAGGCCATGCATTATTCCCATACTCAAGACATTCCGTTCGGTAATTGATATTGGACTTCGTTTCATAAAAATATGTAGACCCCAGCAGACCGGGGTAGGGAAGCGGCACATTGTCGTGTATAATGTGAAATAGCGATTTGAAGTCGAATACCCGAAGTAGCATGTTCCCTAGTCCAAAGACCGGTAATTCAGATATGCCGGTTAATTTTATGACATCTTCTTCATTGATGTCTACCATATTTTTTGTATATGCCTTTTTTATCAAATTGGGGATGGCACCGCTGTCTAATAGCATCGAAATTGCCCATTTTCCCGGTAATACCCCGATAGACACCGAGAGCAATGTGTTTAAATTTTCCGACTTTATTGCGTAGGTCGGATAGTTTCGTTCGACTCCCCGAGAGAGACGGCGTTCGCTTGACGCGTTTGAGTGGGCGGGCCGCTCGGTGCGTCTGTCCGAGGGGCACTCGGCCCGTTTTCCGAATGATTACGCGAATTATTATAATCGCGAGCACGACAGTTTTCGATAGTGTGCCCGACCTTTTTGCAATACCGACAGGATGGCAGATTAGAATTCGGAGGATTGTTTCGAAATTCAAAACATCGATCCACGGTATGACCCTGCTTATGACAGAGTGGGCATTGAGGACCGGGCGAGCGGTGTAATTGATTGCCAGAAAAAATCGAAGATTTTTGGTTAACGTAGCAATTTTTTTCGATGTGACCGGGTTTATCATAAATGTGACACATGACCGATTTTTGAGCGATTTGACTATTTCCACATTCATCGGCTTTGTGACCTTTACTATTACGTTTTTGGCATGTGATTGCCGCAAATCGGCAAGCTTCGCTCGAATGATTGTCCTTTTTACAGATGTTACAGGTTTTTACCGATTTGTTCGGAACGGATCTAATAGAGGACGAGAGAAGTTCCTTACGGGCTTCGAGGTCGCGTTTGATTTCGATCACATGATCTATAGCGGTCGAGATATCGTCGCACCGAGGGAGACGCTGTTCTATCTTTAGTCTTAGCCCGCGTTTGAAACACGAGAGGAAATAGCCGTCTAATGTTTTTCTGTGAGGGGCACTTTCCATGCCGTTTTGGGATGCCGGTTGAGCGTCGAGTATTTCCCTAGCTTTATCCCTAATTGCAGTGGAAAAATCTATCACGGTTTCACCGCTTCCTTGAAAAATGTGACTGAGTTCTCCCAACAGTTGCACCTCCGGTTTGTTTGGAGCATTTAGTTTTTTGAAAGAATTTCAGAAGAGATTCTACCGTTTCGAACGTGGACGACTGGATGACCTTCTTAGCCTGACCCTTTAGTTTGTTTCGAATTACTCTCACAAACCGTGCTTCGGATCCAGGCGGGAGCGACGCCAATGCGTCTTCGCATCCGGCCACAAAATCTGAGGAGGACCTACCTTTCCCGTCAAAATCCGGGATCATTTCGATAGCTTCCCTTAAAGATACGTAAGCGAGTGACTGATTTGTACCTAGCGCCATGTTCGTTGTGTTTTCTGTATCGATTTGTTGGGGTAATTCTAATTGTTTTACTAGTCGTTTTTTAGGTTCGAGACCGGGTAGCAATTGAGCGTCAGAACTCCTCAAAGAATAACCCGATGTTTCACCTAAGTCGTCAGCGATATTTAAATTCAATGAACTAGCGGTTGATTCGTCCCCGGACATTGGATCAATCGGCACATTTCCTTTTTAAAATGCCGGACGAGCCCCCCAAAAATTAATATGTCACGTCCGGAAGGGACGTGTGCATATAATTTTGTATTCCCTCCTTTTTTGCCTACGACGAGCGCAATAGCACAGGATAAGGGTAAAAGGGGGTAGTGCTTGGAATGAGTTAGAAGTTAGGAAGTCATGCAGTGATTGGTATTTAGAAATAATCCGACGAATTTGTACAAACTTGACTAAAGGTTTATTACAAATAAGTGATCGGATGAAATAAGTTGCTTATAGAGAAAAATTGACAATGAAAATGACTATAAAGCCGGGGGAACAATCGGGTTAACATACAATGAAATTTGTTGCTTACATTGACCGCTGTGTTTGTGAGTGTATCGGTGTGTAGGTACGCTCGCTCGCATGGATTTCGGTTGACGCTCGCAGATAAGGGCCTCGTTGACGGACGCCACGCTTAGCGTTCGGAAAGCGGTCACCAGCACCAGACTTTTGGGGCGCTGAGAGTATTTATGTATATACGCGTAGTAAACAGCACTTGAACTATTTTACGGACTCGAGGCGCAGGCGGCGAGAATCGACTAAACTTTTATACGACACTTCGGTCAAAACCTGAAGATGTATAATATTCAAAACTCTATGATACCGGTACTGCACTTCGAATTCTGTCAGAACAAGATTAAGAAGTGAAGTAAATTCGATGGAAACGTTTCGAGACTACGGTCTGATTGATGAAGAATGTCGCGAGACTTGATCTGAACGCGATGGAAATTGTTGGAAGACTTGATCTGAACGCGATGGAAATTGTTGGAAGACTGACTTCAGGAAGGAAGTCTTTCTTGACATGAAAATTAGGAGGGGATAAATTGTGGGAGAAGGAATTTTAAGGTTTAGCTCGATTGGTCGCGACATTCATGATTCGTAGAATCGATCTCGATTATTCCTTATATAGAATTGCACGCATCGAAGGCAGGGGACCTTTGTCCCGTGTTACGGCGTCCAAACGCATGGAGTACAGAGTTCGATATCTGAGACCTAAACATTCGCATGGTTTGTGCTATGCCAATTTATGGCTAGGGTGACTTCTCATATCGAGAGGTTTATATATCGGACTACGGTGCGAGACCGGATATCTTATTATTTAGTCGGAGTTACAAGTTCGGCGGAGCCGTGTAGTCTATGTTATGTTTAAATAATCTAGGGTCGAGGTTTCTCTTGGTCACCATGCGGAACGGACGCGGTAGGATTTTTGGAGTCTGTTGATCAAGCTGATGGTTGATTTTTCGTTCGACAGCTCTTTTTGGAATATGCGCCTGAGATCGTGTTCTTGTTGACAGCCAATGGGATAGGAAATGTCGGTGCGGCGGTGTGGCTATCGTGTATATATCGCTGTTATTTGAACATGCGTGCAAAACGTACGCACGTTCCTTTTTACGCTGTTATTCGTCTTATTCTTAGATTTATACATTTAATAATAAGCTTATAATGGCAAATGAGGATATTGGGAATAACCGAGAGAAGGCACATTCGCTAGGATGTAACATATTAACTGGTTTGTTTCTAACGTCGTCATTTTTTTGTGGATTTGTTTTCGATTTTTGAGGATTTTTGTAGTTTCTTTATCGATCGCTTAGAAGGTTCCAAACTAGGTAACACATTCGATGTATCAATTTCCGAATCACTTATGGACGTTGGATTAATTAGCACATTCCCTTTTTAAGATCACGGAGGGGCCCCCAAAAATTAATATGTCACATCCGGAAGGAATGAGAGCATGATATTTCTGTTCAGTGTTGGGCGTTTTTTTAATTGATGATACTCTAATTACAAATTACAACTGTAATTTGTAATAAGTAAAAAAAAATTGCTAATAACAACGGTATTTTGTAATTAGTAAAAAAAGAAGGCTAATTACAATGGCATTTTGTAATTAGAAATAATTTAGTTACAAATTACTATTATAATTCATAATTGTAAAAACTGTGAAATACAAATTACAAATGTAATTGGGAACGGTTTTTTTTTCCAATTACAAATTACAAATGTAATTGGGAACGGTTTTTTTTTCTAATTACAAATTACAAATGTAATTGGGAACGGTTTTTTTCTAATTACAAATTACAAATGTAATTGGGAATGGTTTTTTTTTCTAATTACAAATTACAAATGTAATTGGGAACGGTTTTTTTTTTAATTACAAATTACAAATGTAATTGAGAACGGTTTTTTTTTCTAATTACAAATTACAAATGTAATTGGGAACGGTTTTTTTTCTAATTACAAATTACAAATGTAATTAGGAACGGTTTTTTTTTCTAATTACAAATTACAAATGTAATTAGGAACGGTTTTTTTCTAATTACAAATTACAAATGTAATTGGGAACGGTTTTTTTTTCTAATTACAAATTACAAATGTAATTGGGAACGGTTTTTTTTTCTAATTACAAATTACAAATGTAATTGGGAACGGTTTTTTTTCTAATTACAAATTACAAATGTAATTAGAATATTTTTTTCTTTCTAATTACAAATAATAAATGTAATTAGAATATTTTTTCTTTCTAATTACAAATAATAAATGTAATTAAAATATTTTTTCTTTCTAATTACAAATAAAAAATGTATTTAGAATATATTTTTTTCTAATTACAAATCACAAGTGTAATTAGAGTCGATTTTTTTCCTAATCACAAATGACAAGCGTAATTATAATTAATTTTTCTTCTAATTACAAATCTAATCAGCATCGATTTTTCTTCTTATTACAAATGAAAAATGTAATTTGAATTAATTGTTTTTCATAATTAACAAAATTCACATTCCTCAAAATTCAGGAATTCAAAATGGCGAATCCACCGGGGTGGACGTTAAATTCTAAAAAACATATCAATTTTCCTAAAACTATGTACCTAGGGGTTCTTGGGGTAGCTGAGTGCGAGTCTAGCCTTGGATTTTCCAAATTCAAAATGGCGGATCCAATATGGAGAACTGAATTACAATAATTTAATAGATTCGCACGACGGTCGGTACTCGAGCGTTTTTGAGGTCGCTAATTACGAGTCCCAACTCAAACCATATCCATTCAAAATAGTGGATCCAATATGATGGACCAAAGTACAATCATTTACTCTATTTGCATGATAGTTGCTATGAAGTGGTTTTCAAAGTTGCTAACTACAAATCTGCCCTTCAAATTCAGAAATTCGAAATGGTGGATTCAATATGGCGGACTAAAATACCGTAATTTACGCGATTCGCTCGATATTTGGTGTCAAGGGGTTTTCGAGGTCACTGGTTATGAATCTGCTCTCGAAATACAAAATTAAAAAATAGCAGATCTACCATCGCGTATCAAAATGCAAACATTGAGTGGAATCCGTGGAAACTTGGTACTCTGGATCCGCCATTTTGAATTTTCGAATTCTACAGGCAGATTCATAATTATCGACCTCAAAAATCCCTTACTACTAATTATCATTCGAACCAAGTAAATTCTGGTAATTCATGCGCAATGCTGGACCCACTATTTTATTTGAGTATTTTGAAGGCAGATTCCTATTCAGTGACCTCCAAAACCCGGTAATACCAATTCCCATGGGAATCGAATACTTTATTATATCATGGTCTGCCATATTGGAGATACTGTTTTGAATGTATGTATCGTGAGTTTGGACTAGTAATCAGCGGCCTCAAAAACCCCTTAGTACTGAGTTTTATCCGATTGTATTCAATTTTTGCATTTCGTGACGCCATATCGGATCCACCATTTTGAATTTCTTAATTTGTAGGGCAGATGCGTAATAAGCGACCTTGAAAACCCCTTAATACCAATTATTTTGCGAATCATTTAAATTGTTGTATTGAGGTCTGCCACATTAGATCCGCCGTTTTTTTATTCCGAACTTGAAAGACAGATTTGTAATCAATGACTTTGATAACCCCCGAGAGCCGATTTTTAATAAAATTAAATTAACTTTCATTTTCGATCCTCTATATTTGCCTCACTATTTTGAATTTCTAAATTTTGACCTTGAACTCGTAATTAGCGACCAAAAAACCTCATAAGCGCCAGGTTTCATTTAAATTGAATTTTTTGTCGAGCATATGACACAAACACAAATAGTGAAATCCTCTTGCCGCTGAAGGGGTCAACAAGAAAAACGCGCCTGGATAATAAAAATCCTCAAATTCAGCCAACACCAATAAAACTGATAAGACTATTCTAGACCGGGAAGCGACCGAGACCATAGATTGGGCTCGAATTTTTTTCGAGACTCACAATCAGTCGACTTGGTTTCGTCTCAAATTTTTGTTTAAGCCAGATCGAAGTCTCATTTTAATGACATCCGTAATTTGTAATCATAAGAAAAATCTATATTATTAATATTTGTAAATTGTAGTTAGCAGAAAAATCGATTCGAATTACACTTGGAATTTGTAATTTAAAAGAAAATCGATTCTAATTACGCTTGTAATTTGTAATTAGAAAAAAAAAACATATTCTAATTACATTTGTAATTTGTAATTAGAAAAAAAACATATTCTAATTACATTTATAATTTGTAATTAGAAAAAAAACATATTCTAATTACATTTATAATTTGTAATTAGAAAAAAAACATATTCTAATTACATTTGTAATTTGTAATTAGAAAGAAAAAAATTCTAATTACATTTGCGATTTGTAATTTAAAAGAAAATCGATTCTAATTACATTTGTAATTTGTATTATTTCAAGTTACAATGTAAGTTACAATGTAATTAGTAATATTTTTTTTTTTCAATTACAAATAACAAATGTAATTAGTAATGTTTTATCTTTTTAATTACAAATTATAGGTGTAATTAGTAATTTTAATGTAATTAATTACTCAAAGTAATTAGTGCTGCCCAATACTGTTTCTGTTTCCCTCTTTGTTGCCTACGCCTAGCGCAATAGCACGGGATGAGCGTAAAAAGGGGTAGTGCATGGGAAAGAGTAGAATTAAGGAATTGACACGATATTTCGGTATTAAGGGATAATTTAACAGACTTGGTGTAAGATTGAGACTTTGTTATTTATTATAAGATTACTAGACGGTTTGAAGCGATTAGGCCTACGATGAATGATACAAAAAAAAGGTAAAGTTAGCTTACATTGGTTGTGTTTGACGCTCGGTCGCTCGCTCGCGTTACAAGGGCCTTCGCTCTTGGCCTGGTGCGCTCGCTGGTACAATTGCTGCTCGTGTAAAATCCTGACGCTCGCAGGATTTTATGCTGGTCGTGTATACACTCGACGTGTTTACTACGACGGCACTACGCGTAGAGAGGAATATGAACGGCGCGCAAGGTCGATGAATTGAGATTGATATTGGACCGATGATAGAAATTATACAATTGTAAACAAAACTTCTCTGACTCGAAAAATGAAGACTGTTCATATGAAAGTTAATTGGAGATATTCGTAGGCTTCTGAATTACGACTTGATATAAGGAGTGGTTCGATGTTGGTTGACGGAAGACGGAGATTGAATTTGATGAAGATTGTCGGAAGACTGAGATTTAGACTTCATAGAAGAACTTGAGTCGATGGTAGTTGACGGAAGACTGGGATTGAGACTTGATAGAAGAACTTGAGTCGATGGTAGTTGACAGGAGACTGCTTCGACCTTTTGCACACTGACCCTTCCTGGTTCGCTTGCGGATATTTAGAATGAGTGGGAGACAATCTTTGGTTTCTCTTCTTAGCAATAATGGCGCTGGTGGAAGGGGCAATATCGCTTTGTTAACGGAACGTGCATGAGGTGTGTAGTCACAATTTGCGCTAAGTCGTTCGCGACAGCGCGGCGCCCGTTTGATTCGGACGGCCCGGATGTTTACATATTCCGCTCTGGTTACCGGGTCGAATCAGACAGACTTCGCTTTATCCCCATGCGGATGGCTAGCGTAAAGTTTTTGGCGTGAATGCCTGTTTGATTTTTTTGAGCTGCGGCTTTTCATGGAATATTTGCCTGAGATCGTGTTCTTGTTGAAAGCCAATGTGATAGGAAAAGTCGATGACTGTGGCGGTGCTGCTATTGTGTGTATATCGCTATGATTAGAATATGCTCGCGGAACGTACGCAAGTTCCGTTTAATTTGTTACGCGTCTTATTCTTAAATTTATACATTTAATACGCTTCTGACAAATGAGGATATTGGGAATAACCGCGATAAAAAAACCCAGATGACGGAAGGGACATTCGTTCGGATGTAACACTACTAAGACCCTAATTATTGCAAATATATTTTTTAGAATATAGAATAAAATATGGCATAAAGCAAAAATAAAATGAAATATTTAATATAAAGTTCTACTGCGATAATTCTGTATCATAATTCGTCATTCCCTGGCCTCCTGAAATTATCTTTTTCGAAGAAAATATTTCGCCTCCACATGGAATCGAACCTACAACCTCCCTACCTATAGTTTGTAGCATTTTAGTTGCCGATATAGCATAAAAGACCAAATGAACTCCTATAATTATTTGTTGTGTCACATTATATCTGTATCACATTATGTAACTATATCAATTAGTTAATGTCATTGTGATAAATAGCGAGGTCTAACGCATATAATTCTCTAGACTTTTTAAACATAACCTATATATAGGGTGTTTCAAAATAGCTTGACATTTTAATTTATCAACAAAATGTATTATTTATTTGAAAAGTACGAATATTTATATTTTAATATAAGGTACGAACACAGAGGTTGTGTGTGGAACACAATATCCGATGAATGGCCGCTTTGTCCCTGTTTGAAAATGTTCACTCTCTTGACTAAAATTTCAATATTTGTTTGCATTATTGCGGACTAGTTTCATTAATGGTGCACCCAATTGTTTGGGGGGATGTAACCCACCCACGGTCTTTTGTGATCTCACCCTTCCCCCCTTTCCACGTGATTTCCCGTGTGGTGATATGAATCATATCCTCGCGGCGAGATTGTGTTACCGAGAGTTAGAAATATCTGTCAGGACAATAATACTGCTTACATAATTATTACTTACCGCCATTAGTTGATCCGAAGACTAGAAACGGGATCAATAGTTATCCAACCAATCGACACGAAAAAAAAGGAATGAAAAAAGTATTAAATGTATCTTAATTAATAAACACTGCAATTTAATGAAAAACTCACTGTCACTATTATTATCTGAAGATTAAGAAAATCGGGTGCAAGGATCGAACTCTTACGTTCGGGTTATAAAACTTTGCGGTAACCATCCAGTCACACTCCGACTTGATCATTTGGAATAAAAAACGTTTATGTTCATCACAGCTGCTTGGGTTCCACGGAATTCTATCATAACACGCAAATGTGCTCAATTACGATGCTATGTATCAATCATTTTGGTCTTCAGTAAGCTATTTATTTATTCATTTAGTTTTTTAAATTCGTATCCGTATCATGCAATAAACTAAGTGAGGGGTAAGGTCGACAGCGTGTGCGCCTCGTTCAGGAGAGCGAGAGAGACAGACATAAGTTATTCTGTCCTTGTCGAACATCATCCAACAGCAATACCGTAGTGGCGAAAAAATGTTAATAAAAGTGCATCGACTTTTAGTGTGCGTACCATATCGTGGCCGTTTCCAGACCTGTATAGAAGACTGTGGTCCAGTTGTTTGATAATTTCTTGAAGCTAACCGGATCAGGCGAATTGAAGTAAGCCGTAAGTTTACTTGCCGGGTCTTCGCCTGGAGCATGGGTTTATTCATTATTAATACAATGCAATTCTAGAGTACATTTTTACAAGGCAAGGCATAGGATATTTACACTTATCAAAGTATTATTGTATTATAAAAATATTTACTGAAGTCAAGCAAAAAACGACCATTTAATTAAAAATTAATTTTTCATTAGGTCAAACAATGGTTGGATAATGTTTTCTTATCCATATTCTTTTTTTGCTCAGCGTTAAACGAAAACAATCGAAAGTGTTTTTGATTCAATCACTTTTTCTTGACACCAAATCGATATGTTTTTACACCAAACTGCAGAATACCTTAAAAATTCGGTACTTTCCAGTAAAAAATCGACTTCAAGAAAACAGAGAAAACCAAAGAAAATGTCAAGGTTGCGGAGGTTAGAAACAACCACTATTAGACTCGCTTTCTTTATTTCCCTATGTTCTACTATCTTTAGAAGCAACTTTGCGGGATATTCAGAAATGTGTTGCTCAGCCAACTCAGTTACACCGATCGTGACAAATGTGTATTCCTTATCCAATGCAAAATGACCAGTTAAGATGCCCAAGAAACTTTCCACGTTCAAGGGAAGGTTCTGCCTCGTTAGGCCAAAAAATGTTCGATTTTTCACTAATTTTCTATGCGAAAAGTATTAAATATAAAATGTTGATATTTGGCATATTGACTAAGCGGTCTTTATTGAACATCGAAATATTTTTTAAAGTTTGACAAAGCTCGGTGGTGGGAGTGGGAGGAGCCACGTATGTCGGTGTGCGGGCGATGACATTCTTCGCTTGCGGAAGTCCCGGACAGGTGATCTGAAGCAAAAAAAATCAAACATATTTTTACTTTGTACAATATTGTGTATAAGTTGACCTAGAATCAAGAAGAAAAATTTAAAAATTGAAAATTAGTGAGCAAAAAGCTACGAAATTTTTTGGGAAAAAAACAAACTTCCTGCTGATCGCTCAGTATTTTTTTATTTTTCAATTTTTCTTCTTGATCCTAAGTCAATTTATACACAATATTATACAAAGTGAAAGTATGTTTAATTTTATTGCTTCAGATCACCTGTCCGGGACTTAGGACTTCCGCAAGAGAAGAGTGTCATCGCCCGCGCACCGACATACGTGGGTCCTCCCACTACCACCTCCTCCTCCCACTACCATGTTTTATTAAACTTTAGAAACTATTTTGATGTTCAATAAAGACCACTTAGTCAACATACACAATATCAACATTCTATATTTAATACTTTTCGCATAAAAATTTGTGAAAAATGGAACATTTTTTGGCCCAACAAGGCAGAACTTTCCCTTAAGGTATCAGTTCAAACGTCCGTCGTGAGAGATAAATGCTCTGTATTTGAAAGCCGCGTTTTTATCATACTTGATAGCACCTCGTATTTTCCTTCTACTAGACTCGTTACTTGTCCTCCTTGGAAGCTTGAACAAGAGGCATAAGCCCTTGTTCAAAAGAGCACAAGCACATACTTTACATCTTTCGTTCTCCACTATTTGAAATGGCATATTGTCCTTATCTCTCATAAACAAAAGTCTGTTTGTTAGGTCAGCAGCTTTAGATCCCCCACCTGAACCGTCATTGTGAACCGATTTTTAGATAAGAATTATACATTTTGATCTCAATGATTGAAAAATAATTCCAAAAAAAATTAGCCAATGGTAGATTTCGAAAATGGATGCATAAATATTTTTTCATTTGAATATTTAATCATAAAGTTAACCCTCGACAAACACCCTATAAGTTCTGCCTGTGAAAAGACACCCTGAGGGGTCTTTCGTGCTTGACGGGTTATCTGTCAGTTACATCGAGAACAGAATAATGCGAAATAATTATGTACCCTACATTTACATTTATATACTTTTTAGCTTAGCTTAAAGCTTCGGCACACTGTGCGCGATGAGCGATGAGCGACAGTCAATGAGAGCTCTGCTTTGCGGCTCTGTGCTCTGCGTCGGAAAAGCAGAGGTCTTATTGACTATCGCTCATCGCTGATTTCTAACCGCGCGCAGTGTGCAGATGCTATTGCAGACACTCAGAACCCAGACACATAGCAAATAAAAAACGGTTGTATAAAAATTGCGATATCTACGTATTGAATATCGATACTTGCAAATATCATTACGCCAAGAATCGATACAAAATATCGATATTTGGGTCGAAGAGTATCAATATTTGGAATATCGGTCCTCTTTTGGGTCGAAGAGTATCGGATTTGGAATATCGATACTTGTTAGCAACGATTATACACGATCTTGGTGTGCAAGATTTCTCTCGATCTTGCACACTCGGCAAAGTAGATGGCTTGGATAATAATATTTATTAGCGCAATAGGTTTATAATTATAAAAAAGCGGAAAAAGTTGTCGTTGACGGTTGGGTGACTCGATGGTTACAACTCGTCGGCGGGACAACGGCCGCGTCGTACGGAATTGCCCGATGAGCCAACAGAGCGCCCACGGGGACGGCACGAAGTTCCAGCTAGATTAGCGGATGCGATGTTTTTTGGGACGCGTCGCGAAAACGACACCCGACCTCTGGCGGGAGCGCGTGGGACGCGCTCATGGGTTACTCGGAGAGCCTAGTGGGACTCGACATTCCGCCCACCAAATTAACGGAGCTAATTTCTTTCTCGACGCTCGAAGAGATCGGCAACTAGCAAAGCCTTGCAATCGCTCTTTTAACATTACCACCGGCTGTTCATAAGGTGGCGACTCGAACTAGGCCGTCTCTGCTCGGATGAAGCTCGACCACCCGACCCAGTATCCACTTGAAGGGGGGGAGACGTCCGTCTCGGATGATGACCAAATCTGCGGTTTTCAAATTATCTTGCGGGGTTCGCCACTTTGTGCGACTTTGGAGGGTAGAGAGGTACTCTGCCGGCCACTGTTTCCATAAATCTTGGCGACATCCCTGGAGCATTTCCCATCGATTTAATCGGTTCATCGGAATCTCGCTCACGTCGATGTCAGGGAGACTCGTCAACGACTTGCCAACTAGAAAGTGCGCAGGCATGAGTGGCTGTGGGTCTGTGGGATCGGTCGACATCGCGGAGGACGCGAATTCAAACACGCCTCTATTTGACTTAACGCTGTGAACAATTCTTCGAAAGAGAAGAGAGTGCTGCCCATGATTCGTTTGAGGTGATACTTGCAGGATTCCACGGCAGCTTTCCACAATCCACCCACGTGAGGCGACCCAGGAGGGATGAATTTCCATTCGATGTTTTCGTTTGCGAATAGACTTCCAATTGTTTCGTTCACTTGAGCTGTAACGAAGTCGTAGATTTCCTTCATCTCACGATACGCGCCGACAAAGTTTGTTCCATTATCGCTATCTATTATACGGTGTCTTCCTCGTCGACTGATGAATCGGATGCACCCTATCGCTGGGTAGCGATCCCATGAGTTGAAACGAATCCCGAAGTTCGTTTCTTGCACAAAGGATGCAGGTACGACACACTTGTCGTGCCAAGTTTCGGCTTGAGCGGCCGATATTTTACCTTGATGGAAGCTAATAGCAACAGCTGAGTCGCGTGCAGTAAGCGCAAGTGTTCTCTTTCGAAGAGAAGGTAAGTCACTCGATGACTTGCCGGCAGGACGATCGGATGCCTACGTTCGAATGGCAATGGCGCATGCTGCAAGCGACCGCCCACCCTGAGAAGACCGTTTTCGTCGAGAAATGGATGCAGTTGAATCAACTTGCTGGACTTTTTCAGAGGACGTCCGTTCTTCTACGCTGAGATTTCCTCTGCGAACTCGGCAGCTTGACCATGCTTGACGATGCGTCGATGAGCGTCTTGTAACTCCATCACTGAGAGTTGATCGAGCGCTCGTCCGGGACGCTGCTTTTGAGGTTCGATACAAATCACAGTCAGCTAGAACTCGTTCGATTTTTTCAAGCGAGGTATACGTGTCGATGATATCCTGAAGTGTCGGATGTTCCTCATTAATGACGTTGCATATCATAGCTGGCTGTTGCTCTTCTGCCTTGACTACTTCAATTACCTGGCTCAGCGGTTCGTACTTCGTATCATCGTACGAATCAGAAGGTCTTTGCGTGAGCCCCGGAGGTCCCGACCACCACAGCTCCTTCAGGATCTGTGGGCTTGTTCCGCGGGAGATCAAATCTGCCGGGTTTCCGTCGCCTCTGACGTGATCCCACTGCTTCGCCGGTACTGTTTGAGTGATTTCGGCGACTCTATTTGCGACGAATGTTCTCCAACGAGAGACCTCACCACAAATCCAGCAAAGAGCAGCAGTTGAGTTGGACCATGCTTGCAAGCCATCGATCCGTACTCGTAGACTCCTTTGAACGACCGCAATTAATCGTGCCAATAGGATCGCGCTGCATAGCTCCAGTTGCGGAATCGACATGGATTTTATTGGCGCGACTCGGGCTTTAGATCACAGCAACCTGGAATTGAGAGCTCCGTGCTCGTCCTCGGCCTGAATGTAAAGGCACGCGCCGTACGCCCTTCGGAAGCATCACAGACTCCTTGCATGACTCGCCTCGAGATGAGCAGCATATTTACTGGCTTAAAATCCTGCCGACACGATTCCCATTTCTTGACAAATGTCGTCGGAAGCGGCTCGTCCCAATTGCAGTCCATTCGCCACGTTGCTTGCATCAGCCGCTTTGCCGTCGTTAGTATCGGTCCGATCAATTCGATGCTTCGATGATGCTACGAATGTCGTATGTCCTTGTTATAATGTCATCTACGTACATTGCATCGAGTACGACTGGTGCCACTATGGGATACTCATTTTCTGACTGTTCGGCAAGGCGACGGACGCACTTAATAGCGGGATAGGCCGAGCTCGCTTCTCCGTATGTAACCGCATGTAATCGAAAGTCCTGTATGGGTTGGTCTGGAGATTCTCTCCACAATATGCGTTGAAAATCGCGATCGTCGGGGTGTACAACTACTTGTCGATGCATTTTACGCAGGTCTCCCGTCAACGCGATATTATGGAAAGGAAAGCGTGTAACTATTTCAATCAAATTGCTCTGCAAAGTAGGACCTACGTGGAGCACGTCGTTAAGGACTAATTCGGAGTCGGTTTTGCTAGACGCGTCAAAAACCGTCCGAACTTTCGTGCTACTACTCGATTCTTTTATTACAACGTTATTCGGTAAATACACTATCGGTCGTGTGATGGCTTGTGTAACGTCATTTGCTAGGGACATATGGCCAAGGTCCTCATATTCGCACACGAGTTTTGTGTACCGCTCCCGCAAAGTGGGATTTTTTGCGAAATGACGCTCCAACTGAGCCAGACGCCTGGCCGCAAAGACTCGCGATTCACCTAACAGACTCGTATTTTCGTGAAACGGCAGCCATACTACGAACCGGCCGTCCAGTCCCGCGTTGTCGTTTGATCAAAGAACTCATCGCACTCTCTTTCGCTTGCCGACAAGGGCGGATTTGTCTCGGATTGTATGTTTTCGATTTCCAAAAATCTTTCGAGGTTCTTGTTCAACGTTTTGCAAATTTCTAGAGAGTAATGGAGTGTCGCGATCGCGCTGCGAGTGCAAGGTTGGGTTGTCGTATGATTGGGTGCAACGGTTCTAGTGATTACCCACCCGAGCTTTGAGTTCATTAATGACGGAAGGTTTTCTCCAAGCTCTTTTTTTCGGCTTCTAGTAAATAGAAAAAGAATTCGGTGCCTACGAGCATGTCAATTGAGCTTAGCTTATGGAACTCGATGTTCACGAGCTTGACGTTTGACGGAATTTGTATCGCGTTTAGATCAATTATACCGATGGTAAGGTTTTTGTAATTGTCGGTACTATGAAGCAGTGAACGTTTACTCGATAGTTCGAATGTCTCGACTGAATGACGATATTGCAATTCTGTGATATTTGACTATTTATATCGTTTAGGCCAGTGATGATTTCCGGAGTGCTGTTTCGTTTTACGCTAAGTTTTGTGCACGTCGATTGTGTGACAAAGTTTGCCTCGCTAGCACTATCTAAAAGGATACGGATGGCAACGTTGGTGCCGTTGGCACGCGCTACGTTGACCACCGCCGTTGGCCATGATGACGCATTGACATTTGAGACAATTTACCGGAGCTCACTGAGGTTGCCAGCGTCGATGGCTTTTCGGCTTGTCCCGTTTTTCCTTTGACACGAGGCTCTGATTGTTGTTTCTCGGACTCGCCTTTGCTCGCGCCGTCCTTCTGTTTCGCTCTTGCCTTGATGCGTTCGAGGACTTGACACCACGCTTGTCAGAAATCGGTTAGGTTGTCGAATGTTGCGTCAGTCGAACTCCCACTCTGCTCCCATGCACGAAGTGGTTACGATGTCTAGCTTCGATTCGATCATATAGATGATCAACTTGTGCCACAAATCCGTCGGTAAATTCATCGACTTCAGGATCCTCCGATGTTTAAGCGTATTACAATCGACTAGCTCGCATATGGCACTCGATGATTCCTTCGCCACTCGCGGCATGTTGAATTTTTGAACGACGGAAATGCTCTCATTGTTGTGTATAAGTGATTAAAATGTTTCGGAAGACCGGTTCCATTCCTCTATACGACCATCGAATGTCGGCAGATTCACGACAGGTAGTTCACGTTTGACTCGTTGCGTACAACGCCACCACTGTTCGTGAATCTCCGTAGCAGCTCTGTTTGCTGCGTGACGAGCTCCGTAATGGTGTCGTTGCTCGCCGCGGAAGCTTGGAAACTGTCGCCACAATTGCTCGTGAATTGTTTCATTTTTTCGGCTTGTTGCTGTAACACGCGCGCGAGCGCTTCGTCATTCGCCGCGGGGCGTGCTTCGTCTTTCTGGACGTTCGCACTGGTTGACATTTCTTTTAGCTCCATTTAAAAATTTAGGTACCTTTCTTCGAATTCCTCTTCCTCAGACGTATCGATGAACGCCGGCTCACTCACGTGGGCGATAATAATTTTCCGCTGCACGGAGTCGAACTCTGCGTGAACTTCGTTCAATCTTGTTAGATATACCTCGATTCGTGCTTTTGATACGCGCTGACCAGAACTTAGCTCGTTCTCGATCTTTTTCTCCAGTTTCATTAGCTTGCCTTTCGTTGTGCCACGTACCTTGCGTAATCCTTCCATGCTGGCTTATCGGACTACGCGCTGCGATCGTTACTTTATGGACTGTATTTGAGAGTTTCGCTATTTGGTTCGACTGGACCCATTTTGTCTGTAATTCCTCTCGACACCTTGCATACTTGACAAAGTAAATGGCTTAGGTAATGATATTTATTAGCGTAAGAGGGTTATAATAATACAAAAGTGGAACAAGTTGTTGTTAACGGTTGGGTGACTCGATGTTTACAACTCGTCGGCGGGACAACAGACGCGTTGTACCGAATTGCCCGATGGACCGACAGACCGCGTACGGGGACGGCACGAAGTACCAGCTAGATTCGCGGCTGTGATGTATTTTGGGACACGTCGGCGAAAACAACGCCCGACCTCTGGCGGAAACGCGCGAGATGCGCTCACGGGTTACTCGGAGAGCCCAGTGCGACTCGACAATACTCTTCGACCCGAACATCGATATTTTGTATCGACTCTGTATCGCCCAACATTACACTGGATTACGAAGAAAAAGACGGAATAATACAACAGGTTAGTGCAACATTTTATTTCTTAGCTTTTTCAAAGACGTTTACTGTTCTTAAGTGTCTATAATTATAAATTAATCATACATCTAATCATATATACATTAGTGAAAATATTCATTTCATAAAACATTCGATAGATTCGAAATACACACCAAATTGTTCAACCGCTTTCAATTGCCAGCTTCAGACCGATCCAGAGCTGTGGAACATCGACGTGGTGATAAATTTGTCCAGCGAAACAAGTTCATGGGCTGTTAATTGTCAGCTGGAACCCATCATGAAGAATATGAAGAGACTTCGGTTTCCGAAGCAATAGCAAACTTCTCTCTCCAAACTGCATTTCACGCTTTCACTTTTCACCATGATCAAGCCTTGATTTTCCACCCTGACCGGTCCGAACTCAGAGATTGCATTTGAAAATTGATCCGGGCTTGATGAAAAATCCTTATCAATGCCTGAAAAAGAAATCAGGATCCCTGGTCCGAGCCTTCTTGTAGCCAGAAAGAGATTCATATTCGGCACCGCCGTATAACGACGAAATAGTATTCTTCGATATCGTAACGAACACAAATATTTTCAACTGTAGTAAATAAAACAAAAACTACAAATTTATCGAATTGTTTTTTTAATGCTTTCATAAATCTCGCGCCAAATAACGCTTTGTATGCACTTAACCGATAATTCAGCGATTTTCCGTCCGCATTGGTGCAATTGTAGTTCGTAATGGAGGATCGATCTAACTGTTCAGATTTTATTTACATTTTCGACAAATTTTGTAGCGATGGGCAGTCTAAAAGCGTTAGTGGGGCCGCATTTTTATCATGGAGTTTTATGGTATTCCCTTTTGGACCGATTGATGATTTTATTGAACTCAAGCACATCGACGATAAGATCAATTTTTACTGAAGCTCCCTCAGATCATTTACACAATCTTTCACTAATTTTGTTAAAGCTACCACTGGCCATTTTGTACTTACCAATACCAGAATATAGGCTCGAACGGTATACGGATGTTGGCGGGGGAGTATAATTTTCCATTTTAAATTCGAGCCAATATACATGGGGCCAAAGTATAGAGAATGGTTTCACTTTGAATACTCATAGACAACGAGAAAGAACATATTCCAGATATTCCGAGTTGTTCAGTCATGGTTCACCGTCTTTATTATAATACGTGCATTGAAAGTTTGTGTACATCGCGTACCGCATACTAATTCGTAGATTCGTAGGCAATCTGAAACCTTCACGAGGATGGCATTGTAAATACAGTTATAGTTTGACCTTGAAACTCAAGGCACTGCAAAGAGCTCCTTCCATCTACACCGAGGGATTGGAAAAGTATTTATGACTATCGAGGTTCGCAGATCCAGGATTGAAACAGAATGAGGATAATGATCTTTTAATCGCCCAATTTTCTTTAACACATTCAGGCTTCGAAAATTACGTCGACATTTTTTGGATTTTTATTAGTGGGCCGCAACCTGAATCTGAAAAAAGCTTCTGGACAATAATATAATGGGAAAAACACGAAAATTAAGAAAAAAAAACATGTTGCTGAATTCTAGCCATGCATACTTCATAAGCTCTCTCATTATTCAACCCCTTTATTCAGATTTTGGCCTCATCCTTAGTCGTTCAATCACCCTCACAAGATAATAGATTCAAACATGCCTAGACAGCTCTTTTTCCAAACAAATTGAGACTTTTTTCCTCGCCGCACTATTTACAATTACAACTGCACAGAGTGACTGCATGTCTTTGTGCACATGCGTTTATCTCCAAATTAACCTCAAGTATGAACTGGTTAATTGTATTTGGGAACATATCTGAACGAGCTTGTTTGGGTTTCCATGTGTGGATATTGAAAAGAGACGGTCACTAAAACAAGGATCCCCATTAAAATAGACTTGATAATGTTGATGGCTATAATGATGAGACATGGGTTTTTTCATCGTACCCCCTTCACTCAGATTTTGGGCTCATCCCTAGGCGTTTAATCACCCCCACACGATAACAGATTTAACCCTGCCTAGGCACCACTGGCTTCCAAACAATTGCAATTGCACAGAGTAACGGCTTGTTTTTAGTGTTATTTAGTTTAGTGTTTAGTGTTTATTTAGTTTTAGTGTTATTTAGTTCGGCACATGCGTTTATCTTCAAAGTAACCGGCGGAATGAACTGGTTTCCTGCGGTCGGGAACATATCTGAACAAGCTTGTTTGGATTTTCCCCGTGGATATCTAAACAGATGGCCACTTAAAGAAGTTTCCCTATGCATAATAAATTTGATAATGTTGCCGTCTATAGTTATGAGCTTTCTCGATTTTTCCATCGTACAGAAGAGTTTTTTTTCGGAACGTCTTACTATCAAATACCCGAGACTGTGAAAAGGTGAAGCCCACCAAGTCAGCTTTCACGCTTGCATTATCTGTGCGTCTTTTTAGCTCCGTATGGTCACCTTCTAGCCGGGCTTGATGGGTCATCGCCCCCTTCACCTGACCATCGTATATGACGCCCATCCCCTTCCAATGAGCATTCCATGTACGCTTGTCATCTTCCTTTCCCGAGGGCCCTTCGCCAGCACTACCCGCTTCCCTTGGGGTCCTAGTCGTTTGCGTTCCCCGAAGACTTTTCGCCTACGCTGGTTTTCCCCCTTCACTCGGCCTGATGTTACCGATTGCCGGGCTAGTCTCTTGAAGTACTTCTGGTTGAATGTAATCGTAGCTGGAATGCTGAATCGAAATTTCGTACATGAGAAAAGACAACAAAAGTTCATCAACTAGAATTTTGTTTGCTCACGGCACGACCGCCGTCTGAGACTTTCAACAAACACTCTTCCTCTGTTTTTCCTAATTAAGTATATTCTTAGGTCATACATGTACTTCTTATATTGAATTTTCGCGAAGAAAACACTTCCATGCTTACAGTACGGAAAAACTGGGAAATACATGTTCCACCCCCACTCGGCCTCTACTACCCTACAGAGATACAAAATTCAAGCTCCAAAATGATGAAGTCGTGGAAGAA